>APFE031295191.1:0-39118 GCA_000404065.3 Pinus taeda
CTTTCACTTCTTGCACCATTTTCTTCTTCATATGTCCTTCTATCTTGAGAGTTTGAGGAGTGGTAATTCTTGCCAATGCTTTACAAGATATGGTATGATTCATTTCTTGTTTCTCTGGGGTTGGATCCTGGTGTATATCCTTTTCTTTCGATGTTTCTTGATCCTTTTCTTCCTCCTCTTCATACTCTATGTAAAATAATTTCTTCTCAACACACTTATGACCTTTAGTGCATTTGCTATCACAATGTAACAAAGCCCTTTTTCTCTTTTTTCTTCCAATTGTTGTGGTGTAACCCTTGTAGGTTGTGGAAGGCTAGGAGAAACAACACTTCCATCTTCATAGCTGTGAGGGGTAGAATTCGTTGTTGCCATAATTTTACTTTCTAGTATGTCACAAAGCCCTTTTACTCTTTCCAATTGTGGTGGTGTTGCTCTTTGTATCCTCATAATGTGCTATCATTTCCTCTGTGAGAATTGACCACGTAACAAGTCGTTTACGAGAAAAAATCCCTTTATACCATAAAAATTGATCCGGTTCTAAATATGAAGATGCAATACATACCTTTTGTAACATTGGTACACCATGTAGATCAAAATATTGCTCCATCTGAAGTATCCAATTTACCGGATCCTTGCCATCAAACTTCCTCATCTTGCTTTTTCTTGATTTTAGGAGCTCGATCTTGAAACAACTGTAACTCTGTACTTGCGAATCTTTAAGTTCTGAAATTGTGACGTGTAGTAGCCCTCTGTGTCCTCTTTCCAATGCCACTAGTCTGATCCAAATTGGATTCTCCAAGGAAGAGTTATGCGAAATATCCCATAGTGACCTGATTATAGACTAGTTCCGTAGAGCGAACTTGTACAACATGCCACGAGTCACTGTTTCGACATGTAGCTCTGAAAAATATATAGAAGAAACTACAGTCCGTCCTCTTTCTACACCTTCTTACAAAATTTTAATCCAATGCTCAGAGAAAAAGTTATGACGATTTCCCCCCGGTCACCTGTTTGGAATGTAATTCAGGAGTCTGCAAAAAGACCAACTTCCTCAGATCATATCTCCGCAAATATAGCGCAAAAAGCTCTGAATTTCAGACCTGACATTGAGTGCAATGTCTTCTCAAACAGATTTTTTTTTCAACTTCTGAAACGTCGCATAAAATAATTTATAGCGAAAATGCCACGATGACCTGTTTGGAGCAGTGAAACCCTAGAATCCAAAGCTCTGATACCAAATGTTATGAAACCGGCTCAAGAAAAGATAAAAAAGATATATCAATGCCTTAGAATTCAACCTCTTCGAGGGGGTAACCTCCTTTACATTACATAAATGAACAATTCGTGGATGATACAAATGAAAATACCTCCTTTCTATATATAGGAATCTAAGGGGTCATAACATAATCAAAGCCGACATAACAATAATAATGTAAGGGCACAATAATAACAATAGAGGGCTTCTATGGGGCACAATAGTAACAATATGGGCACTACGTGGGTACATCAATATAATAAGTGGGTTGTACTAATAACAATAAGGGGTTACACTAGTAGTATAGGGGCCTAACAAAGTATTACAAGTTGCTATGAGAATATAATTTTGATTTAATTCACAGTTTATTTCAAGGACAAATTAAATTGGAATTTCTTGTTGTTATTTTTAACATTAAATACTCAATCAACCAAAAATAACTAGTGCATGCAATAAATCTAAGTTCCTTAGCTCTGCTAGAGATTCCAAGGTAGCACATAATAAATCGTATACTAGATTTAGTGTACAATTTAGAGTATTGGTTAGGCGATAAATCCTTAGGAGTTGTGCAAGAAAATAGGGGGAAATTCCTAACTTTTAGTAGCCAATTTCCTCACGATTTGTGCAAAGAAAAAAAAAGAAAATGTAGACAGTGTGAGAGAAAGAAACACGAGTGTAGGCAAAGTGAGTACAGAAAAAGTGAGTGTGGGAAGCACAAGTGTAGGTAGCGTGATTGCGGGCAATGTGAGTGAAGGAAGCATGAGTGTGAGAAACGCAAGTGTAGGCATTGTGAGAACAAGTCTACTCTTGTAATTTGTCCTTAGAGTGAGAGATCACAATTGTAACTTTTTCTTTATTCACTTGATTAATGAAAAATAGGTTTAAGGGGTTTATAGCAATTGATTTTCCCTAGAACCATTTATGTACCTGTGTATTTGATGATGCATGTTTGTACATGTTGTTCTAAATTGTGAATTACTTTCCGCAAAGCAGTAGAGAAGAATTATGTCTCTTGATTTCAATTTAATTTATTGAGAAGTTGCAATTATATCACCATATTTGTACATGGTATTAGAGCCCTGAAATCACATTAGAGATCAATGTTCCAAATTTGTTCTTCAAGAATTTTGAATTTCCAACTCCAGTGTAGCAATTTTTCTTCAAATTCTAGAGGATTTCTTTCAACAGATTGAGATTAGAGTATGAATTGGAGGGAAGATCAAATTTCTGAGCTTGGAACAAATTTAGGATCATCACAAGTGCCCAAGGAGTAGCATTTTGGAGAAACCAAAATCTTGACAAGTGAGCATTCATTGAAGTCTTCGTGAATAGTGATCATTGAAGAACTAATGAGCTGTTAGGAGGCAGAGTTGATGGAGCCCTAGTTCTGGGCATATCCAAAAGACCCTATGTGCAATTTGTTTAATGAAGCTAGAAGGTTGCTAGTGGGCAGATCAATGATCCAATTTTTAGTGACACAAAAAGGAGTTGTGAACATTGACATTGGCATATTGAGTAGTAGAGGGATTTCCCACAGGGAGATCGAGACTCAAAGGGAGTCTAGTTTCAGAGGGGACATCCCTATGGAAGCTAGTACTTTAGGATTTGGGGAGATCAAACTCATTATTGTAGTAATTGTAGCAACAGTGTGGAAGTAGTAGCAACAATATGAGTAGATCAAAGTTCACTTTGCATGCATTTATACCTCCAGGAATGAGGAGGGGTGATGTAGAACCTTAGTCCCAGAGTTTTATGAATTTGGGTAGGATCCATTGAGATGTCCTCCTCATGGATCATTACCTTACTAAAGGGGCCCAAAATATCTCGTATCAAAAGGATCAATGTTAGTCAAATACTGAGGAGTGCAGAGCAGTGTTGACAGCAGAGCAAGAGGCTCATTAGCAGAGTCGGTAGCATCATAGTTTTCCCAGTAGACAGTTGCAAACACAGTTGATTCAATGTTTTTTTTTCATCCCTCTCAATTGTAATTGTTGTAGTAGAATAAAAACAATGATAGGTAGAGGCTACATTACAATAGACATGTGTTGTATAGGGGTGGTTGATAATCCCTTTCTTGCTAAGAGGGAGTGTTGAGAAGTGTAGTAATAAAGGCTCAATTTGACTTTGCCTTCGTCAAATTGAGTAAATCAAATTTCCACATCAGCAGGACAACTTGGAGGCAGTTAACTGAGGTCACATGGCTATTGTCACTCAGCTAGCTTATTAAATTTGAGTTAGAGGGCTTGGAGTTCAGTGAAGCATTTGTGATTGTTAAATTTTATTTATTCATTTCAGTGATTTCTAGTTGTATTCAGCTAAAATAGTTCCAACTGTAGATAATACTAGTTGGAAGATCAGTTGTGCAGTGGGACAACAATCTAACTTGGTGATCATCTAGTTAACTCATCAATCAACCAAAAATAACTAATGCATGAAAGAAATTTGAGTTCCTCAGCTGTGGTGGAGATTCCAAGGAAGTGTAAAATTAATTATATACTAGATTAAGTGTATAGTTTAGAGTATTGGTTAGGTAATCAATCCTTGGGAATTGTGCAAGTAAATTGGGGGAAATTCATATCTTTTAGGAGCCAATTTCCTCAGGATTTGTGCAAGGAAATAGGAGCGAGTGTGGGAAAAACAAGTGCAAATGACATGCGTGTGGGCATCGTGAGTGCAGGCGGCGCAAGTGTGGGCAGCACGAGTGCAGGAAGCATGAGTGCGGGCAACACAAGTGCAATCAACATGAGTGTGGGTAATGCGAGTGCAGGAAGAGTGAGAAAAAGTTTACCCTTGTAGTTTGTACTGAGAGCAATATATTGTAATTGTAATTTTTTATCAATTCACTTGATTAATGAAAAATGGGCTTAAGATGTTTTTAGTAGTTGATTTCCCCTAGTAACATCTGTGTACCTATCTATTTGATGATGCATGTTTGCACATGTTGTTCTAAATTGTGAATTACTTTTAGCAGAGAAGTAGAGTAGAATTATGTCTCTTTATTGTAGTCTAATTTCTTGAGCAATTGCAATTCTATCACCATATTTCTACACTACAAGATTGGGAAATGTTTAGAGAAGCAGGTGATCAAGTTCAGGAGGTTCTGGAGCAAATTTGACAATGTTTTGGGGCTAGAAATAGGGTAACTTAGGTCCTACAAAGGAAACCTATGTTATAACTTAAGTTTCTCACATGAAACCTGAGTTACTCCTCTTAGTAATGATTTTCTCGGATGGATAACTTTTGTTACCTTGTCTAGACACAGTATTCTACATTCCTCGCACATTTTAGTGACTTCCATAGGCATATACTTTGGTTTATCAATTATAAAATGCCAGAGAGTGAAGTAGAAGTGGTTGGACATAGTGAGATTGAGAGCGAGTGTATGATACAGGTTTGTAGAGTTTGAGAGTAAATCAGAGCTCAGATTTGGAGAAGACCTCACAGGATGATGAGCTATAGTAGATCTACATGATTTAAATAATTTTTTTGTAGATTATGGCTCCCAGTTGTTGATGTTGTGGAGATGATATTTTTGTAGTTGTTGCAATTTCATATCAGAGTTTATATTGTTCATGCATTTGTGTTGTAGGGGTTTTATTGGGAATGTATTGTTATGCCTTAAGTATATGATTTTTATATTGGTACATGAGTGTTATTATGGCTAACTATGTAGATAAAATTGTCATTATGTGTTGCTGTAGGGTTTATCTTCCTTGAGCAGATTTTTTATGAGATTGTGTTGTAGAGTTTTGTATGAAAATTGGTGATTGTGTTGCAGGTGTTTGATTCGGTTGATGAGATTATTGTTTGTATGGATCCAATATGAAAATGGGATGAAATGACATCCATGATTATTGTATGAGTTTGTAGCATGGATCTAATATGAAAATTTTGAAACATGGTCTACATGAGATGTGTTGAAGGTTGGGGTTTTCAGTGAGCAACTAGTGGATTGCATATTCAGGGTTTAGCATAATCCTTCAGGTAGTGGCCTAAGAACATGGGAATGGTGGCTAGATAGTCTGGTGGTGGTTGGGAAATGCTTAGTGGGAGTAGTTTCTTCTAGTAGATGATGGCCTACAAAGTCGAGAGAGTGATGGCTTTTAATAGGCGGTGGCCTAAAAAATTCTTCATGATTTTTGTTTGGAGTGAGTAGAAACTCACATTATTAGCAAGTGGTGGCTTGCACACTGGTGGTGGCCAATGAATCAGATGTAAAATAATTTTACATAATAGAAGAGATGACAATGAAGACTATCTGCCAACGATGGTTTTTACCCTTGTAGTTTCTACCTTACATTTGGTGTCCTCATGTGATGATGTTCTTTATTTTGTTATCTCTCATGGTTATTTTTTTTATGTTTTAGTTGCTTCATGTGTTGATATTGTATTCCTTAGATATGATTATGGTTATGTGATATGATATGTTGCTTATGGTTCATGGTTATGCATAGATCTGCTAACGTGTTATGCTGTTAATGGATAAATGAATTGGCCTTTGTAAAGAAAGGAAAAAATTGGTAAAAATATATCATAAGTCACATCACTAATTCACCCCCCCCCCCTTAGTTGTGATCAAGGTTTCTAACAAAACATAATTAAAATTGACCAACGATGTCCCTTATTTATTTTAGGATATCCCTACTTCTTTTCCTACCATTTCTTTAATTTCATTCTGTGGATTTGTGGAATCATTAAAATTATGGGTTTTAATGCCAAGACTCAATGAACCCAAGTTTTGAGAAGCCATGCCATTGCGATGACAAAGATTTAGATAGGCTTGCTAGAGTATTTGAACATGCTACTTTCAAATTATCTAGAGATCATTTCCTTTTAGTTCTTTAACCATAAATCCTAGAGCGATGCCATATATGTTATTTTTTTATAAATCACATATTGTTCATTCTAGGGGGGCTTCATCTGTTCCTTAATTGTTTCTTTACTTCTCTTCTAAGACAAATTTTTGGGATTTTTATTTTTGTTGAGTTTTCATCTACAATAGTGTTTACCTAAGGTGTTTCTTGGGCCAATGTATCAACCATTTCCTGTTCACTATTGAGGGTATCATACCAAATTTATATTGATGATCTTCCTTGGCTTTTGATACTTCTGGTTGTCATTGGTTTCTTCAATGGGGGATCGTTCAAAACCCTCTGCATCCTTTTTCTGAAAATTCTCTACTCTAGTAGAGGATCCTTCTAGAGCATAGAGAAATATAGAAATAGATGGTTATATTTGTGATAATGTCAGTAGTTTAATGGCACATGATCATATTATAGGGTTTTCTAGTGAAACTCATTAGAATACCATAGATATATGGAAGTCGGTAAAGCTTCATAAATATTCATATAAAATATATGCGAGCATAAGCAGTATACATGCACCTCTTTGTTACTTCTAATGTTTTTACAAAGGCATCGATGGTATTTTCAATGCCTTCTAAAACCTCGTCATGCCATAATTCCCTGGGTAGAGAGAAGTGTCAAACCCATATAGGTGCCAATAATAAATCCTCTTTCTCAAAGTCATATCTTCCTATCTAGATATGCATGAACAATTCTATGTCGCTAAAGAAGTAGGGTCCATTTTCAAATACCTTGGTTCTGTCTTCAAAATCTATAAATATTACTGTTAAGAATCCTTTGGCTCCAAGCTCCAAGTCAACTTGAACTTTTGGTTGCCATTTTCTTTGGATCCATTTGGTGAGGCTTTCCCCTTTGGCCGTAGACCAATAAATTTACAGATCAATGCATGATATTTCATGTATTAGACATTGTCCTCCAATATCCTAGATCTAAATTCAAATTTAGAGATTTTTACATCCTTTGGAAGATATTTTCCCTTGTTACTATGTGATGGGTCCCTGAATTGGGTTTTCACTCCAGGTTGCAATGGATGAGGTGTTGCAGTAATTGGCTAATGGGGAAGCATATCTCTTGTAACAAAATTTTGATAGGAAGGGTTTTCTCCCCGTCTAGTGGGTTGCACCATGGCACCACTCAGCAGAAGGGTTATAGGCAAGAGACCATAAAAATCGTAAGAGGGTTTGCTAATTGCATTGAGATTCCATTTGAACAAGCATTAGTTGAATGAAAAGTAAACTCATGAGAACAAATATTTTTGGTAATGCATTGAGAGAATGCATGAAAATGTGGGATGTATGAAGCAATTGTAGGGATTGCAATTATGTTCATGAGTCCTTAAGTATTGGCCCAATAGTTTCTAAACTTGAGACAAGTGTTTCTATCACACAATGTTAGTTTTTTGGTAATGAACATGTAATTGAAGTATTGGTTTTTCCCAATTAATGTGTAAATTGTATGGAATTGTTGATATATGAAAGTAAGTTTTTCATTAATACCTACTGGATTATTAGGAAGGAAATAAGCCTTCAGTGTGTAAAGATTGCTAGAATATTTTTTATGCATCCATGGGTTACTATGGAATTATTTGTTCATGACACTCATATTAAGGATCATGATGGGACATACGATTGGTTCATTGAGTGCATGCATGCTTGTATGAGACAATGAATTGCATGATTGGATGTCACGAAAAAACAAATTCTAATAATTTTGAGGAATTGTTGAGCAGTAGAATGAGTGGCATGAATCCGTCATCCTGTAAAGCAAAGTGGAAGTTAATTCTCATGAATTTAGTAATATGTATCTTTCAAATTTGACCCTTTCGAAATAAATGTTTGAACACATTATGGAATGCTTGCAATTTTTGTGATGCCGATAATAATGCATTGATAGCTTCATTTTAATTTATTTTTAAATTAATTGAAAGTGATTGAATATTAAGTGTATAATAATTTTGAGATCACTTTAGGGGATTTTATAAATATTGCAATGAAAATATTTTATGTATAAACACTTACCATTGTTTGCCTAATTGAAAGTACGAATTGCAGTTGAAATGGCCTTGGATGTGCTAATGAAGGATGAGTACTACCATATGCAAGGGTCAAACTCATAAGAAGAATCTCATATTTATGAAGTTTGATTCCTATATGAAGCAATTTTAGAAAAGAAAAGTAAAAGGAAGAATATTTGATTTAAAGCATTATGATAATCATAAAAGTGACATGATTATCTATCCAAGAAGGATATATGATGGTTTTGATGCTAAAGATCCTAGGGAAAAAGCCATTGTGGTGACATTGGAACCCTATGACATACATTGATCAACATGAGTTATGTTATGATAGATGTGTGTTGTTATTTAGAATAAACCAGAGGGATTCCTTGGTTATAAGACTCCATAAGTCTTGAGACTCTTCCTGTGTGAGGAAGTCTTTTCAAGGAATGGATTTTCTGAGGGATTGGGGAGGTAGGGAAGGGGATGCATAAAATTGGAAAGCGGTTTACTTACTGCAAGGAAGGGGAGACTTGAATGAATTGGTTTTTAAATATTCATGTACATAGTCATTAGGATCATGACTGCATTGGGTGTGTATAATAAAATAATGAACTTAACGTGTTCCCCGTGGAATCCTTGTGAAACGACGAATAACCATGAAAGAATGTGTTGGAATACCAGGAAGTCTAGAGATAACTAGATCATGAAAAATGAATGGAATTACTTTAAATCGAAACTAAGGACATGTAAAATGTTTCTAATATGAAAGTGGCATATCATTTCTTTTACATAAAATGGTTCTACAACTAGTAGAACATTGAGGACAATATTCCTTAAAGGGGGGAGGGTATTGTGACACCCCTTTCATTATCCCAAATTTTGTAATGTAATTAAGAACATATAATGTTGAGGTGGAAACATTGATGTTATGATATCAAACTCTAATATATTATGTAATTTTTAATTTTATTAATAAATATGCTAGAACTGAAGAAGGGGGAGAACCAACTGATTATGATGCCTTACAGAGGGGGGAAACTTGAATTAAGAGGTAAAATATACCTTGGGTGAAGATTTCCCTTTTATGTGATGGTTAGTCTTCCCAATAAGTTTAAGTTTAAGAACAAGAAGGGTCAAGGTGCGATTATAAAAATAAGAGGGGGGAGAAATCAAAAGGTTCTTCATCTTAGTTCTTAAGCTTCTAGTTTTTCTCTCTTCTATTGAGTCCATCATACATATCTCTCTTTCACTTGGAAAATGTGAGTTGGAAAAAGGATTAGTGGTAGAACCTAGAGAGGTTTTGACTTTATGACTAGTTAAGAGTTGTGAGTGACAACTTATGTGATGGGAAATGAATCATTTGTAACACTTTTTCTTTGGACTAGATGGTTATGAGGACATTGAATGGTCTTGGTTGTGTGTGGCACTTAAACAACTGAAGAGGGGAGGGTTGAGGGATTGTAGATATCATAGAAAGACTCCCTTGTTTTATAAACTCCTACATTGTCATTTGTGAATGTCTATGGGCCTAGTCAAGGAATGGAAAGGTTGAACATTGATACTCTTTCCCATGTTTGGAGGAGAGTTTCCTTCACTTTTTGTGTTAAATATGGTCTAAAAACTATGTGAAAAATCCCTAAGTTTAGTTTTTCCCTCAAGGCATTAATACTTGGCTCAAGGGTGGTAAACTATGAGAAAGGATACAACATAGTTAAGCCTATGGTTGGGTGGAGAGTGGCTCACCCTTATTCAACTCCATATTACAAAATATTTGACTCAAGGTAAGTATCTCTTATACATGATTATTTAATTTCTCTTTTCAACAAGTTTATATGTACATGCATTTCCTCTTCATCAAATTTATCATGGTTATAGATGTTATACTATTTGGTTGTATCTTTTTGTATGTATTAAATTTTGTAACAACATTAGTTGAGAAAGATATGCTTCCTAAAATTTTCTTTAAACAAGTCATGTTTGAATTTCTACTATAACGTTTAGTTTGGGAGGTTCTAGAAGCTAAAAATTGGATCATAATGAGGGGAAATACTTTTGATCCTCTGGTTTAATTTTTAGATCTTGGGTTGTGAAATTTTAGAAAATATGATGACAGGAAGTTGGGATTCCCAAATGCATGTTTAAACAAGTCATGTTGGCATTTTTGCTATAACTTTTTTTTCTCGGAGGTTCTAGAAGCTAAAAATTGGATGGTAGTTAGGGGAAATCTTGTTTATCATCTGATCCAACTTTCCAATCTTAGGCGGTGATATTTTAGGATATATGATCAAAGGAAATTGATCTTCTTAGATGCTCCTAAAAGCCTGCATCAAACAATTCATGTTGACATTTTTTCTTTAAATATTCTTATGAGACATTCGAAAAGCTAAATCTTGGACCATAGTGAGGGAAATCCCACTAATCATATGGTTTAGCTTTTGGAACTCGTAATATTGTAATTTAGGAGATATACCTTGAGAAATTTTCTATATTAGTTTGCATGCAAAGTGTTTGAATAAATGCCTAAATAGTTTAATGATTCATTGCATATAAAATGTCTAATCAAATGCCCAAATGAAAATGGTGTTTTGTGGAAGGGGATAGTATTACTGTATCTTATAATTTTTCTATGATAATACTATTGTAGGAAATATATACCCACTAGCATGAAAATCATTTGAGGAAATGTGGTAAAGGTATTTTATTACAATTCACATACAAACTATTTGATAAAATACCTCAAAAATAGAAATCAAAAGTTTCATGATTAAGCGGTATATTTAAGGTAGTGAACTTCGAGATACTAAGGAACATCATTTCAGATAGGGACATAATATTTCTCAATGAATTTTGGACTACATTATGGAAGGATCTAGAAATGAAGTTGAAGAGGTCTACAAGATTACATCCATAGAAAAATCCAAATACTTGATATGAAAATATTGTATATATGAAACACTCTTGTAACATAGTAGTCCACACATCTATTGGTAACTCCCATTTGAAAACTTTTTTGGATATTTTCCACCTTCACCATTGGATATTGTATATGGGAAGAAAGGAGTGAGGGAGAATCTTACAAGAGATGCCTTAAGGGAATAAAAATGTGTTGAGAAGACTATGTAAATCCATCTATAGGTATAGGAGAGACTATAGAAATCAAAATAAAATACGAGGTTAGGCATCATCATCATAGTAGAGAAGTCATTCACAGTGGGAGACAACGTATGGTTACAAATGAACAAGGAGAGATTACATGACCTGTAAACTTCCAGACAGTTTGCAATGATACATATGATAAAATTATTCTTAAAATTTTTGAAACATATACTATATAGATTATTTTTCCTTAGACTTATATATTTATTAAGTTACAGTTTCATGCATGGAATATGTAAAGTGAAAAAACTAGAGAACAAACAAAAATACAATCACTCATTACTAGAAGAACAAAAAATACACCATAGGAAACCCTTTAGAGAGAAAACATAGCTGAAAAGTGAGGTTGTTGTACTCTCTTTCTATGAATGGAAAAAGGATGCAAGTAAAAAGAAGTGAGTCATGTGGCCCATGGGCTTCTATAGTGCACAAATCCTCTATATTCTATCTCTCTCCCTATCCACTTACAACTACTATGATAATTTATGGAACAAAATTGCATTCAAATTGAATGGAGTCCATTTTCATCATAGTGGCAATGTTATAACATAGTTGTATTCCCTACTAGTGGTTAGGATGACTCCTTAAAATCTTAAATAGAGTTTCAATATGGACTCTTCCAGAGAATTCTTCATCATGATCATGTGGCTAGCCCCTTTTCAATGAATAATGTGAGTTTCCATTGCATCCTCTTTAATTATGGTGGTCAAAATAGGAAGGACAACTTCTAATCAACATAAATTTTGCATATGGACTCTGATTGAGATGAATCTTATGTCATTTGAAAGTTATATATGAGAATATAGTGTACAAGGTTAAAATTATTAAGAAAAGAAGCTTTAATCCCAAAAAAGTTCCATTCGATGCCTCAAATTGTTATCAGAAGGTTGCAAACTCTAATTTTCCAAACTAGGTCATGTTGGTTAAAATGATCATGGGAGTTGATTCCTCCACTTTTCATATATGTAATGTTTTAGAGAAAAACGAAATATTATAGCTTAGACATTTTTCTTTAAACTTACTCACATTTTTATTTTCCAAAAATTGCAACAATATTTATTTATTTATTTAATGTTGTGAGAGATATATATTTTTTGCAACTTGTTCCACAATTATTTTAATTTTTGTGCAAAAATTGCATGGAAAAATTATTATGTTTCCATAATGTGACATATCACATGACAAAATTTTTGTAATCATGAGATGTTTCATGTAGAATATTTATTTATTTATTTATTTATTTATGGCACAATGTATCTTGCTCAAAATACCTTTGCAAAAATGTAATGTATTCAGTTTCATCTATTTTTTATTGCAACATGTTGCATCCTCCTATAATTTTCTCTCATCCTACAACATGCATTGTTGCAAACTTCTCATCTTCATGACAAAGGAAGGCTAAGATATATTTGTTACAATGTAATGCATCACACCTCATCTATTTTTTTGACATGATACGTCACTTTGACACAAAAATTTCTCTTATGTGACATCACACATTGCTACAAATGTACATTTCTCACAAAAAAGGAGCACTTATAAAACATTATTCAATATATTTACAACAAACTCACATTTGACATGGCAAAAATGTTTTATCTTGTGCAATATGTCACACTTAAAGTGGTTTTAGTACAAAATGATGCATCTTACAAAATATTATTGTTAGAGTGACATAAAAATTTTATCCCTCCTAAAATATCTCATCAGTCCAAAATTAATTTCCCAATGACATATTTCATTGCACATGGAACAACCCTAGTTTAAACTTTCATGTAATAAAGTTAATGAAGGAAAAAATAAGACCAAGGTCATGAGACACGTATTCCAAGCTGAATGTTGGGAAAAACAAAGTGATGGGGTATCACTAGTGATTAATTAGTGGCTCTAAAAATTGGCAAAGGAATTGGCAAAGGCAAAGTGGCATTAATTGGAATTTTATTTATGAAATAATGGAAATTAGGAGAAAATGAAAGTGAAAGGTCACATAATTTCATGTGAGAAAAATTGAAGGAAAAATAAAGGAAAATGAAGAAAATAGAGGCATCAATGATAAAAAAAAGTCTTTTGAGGATATGTTCACAACCTTTTTGTCGGTTTTAGCTTGGAGCTCCCTCTCTATATTCTCTCTCTTATAATCTTGCACACATAGAGTTTTCTTAGAGCATTGTAGCATGCTTTGGATTTAGAGAAAGAAGGCAAAGGAAAAGTAGGAAAGTGTAAGGGGACAACGGGATCAACAACTACAACTGGATTGCTTCGCAGGTATCAAGATGCATGTATGATTTCCTTTTTAGTTTTGGCATACATGTTATATTCATGTGGTTATTTGGTTAAGATCTGTCATTGGCATGGAGGATTGCCTGGATTGGCAGTGGTTTTAGCCTCGCCTTTCCATTTCCTAGAAAGCCATGGTTGTTTGTCTTTATTTATTGTGTCAATAATTGAAGCATTAATCTTACTAAAATTCCTTATGAATTTCCTATAAAAACTAGCAAGACTGTGAAAACTTCTTACCTCAAAGACACTTTTTGGTGAAGGCCACTCCATGATAGCCTTGAACTTCTCTAGATCTGTCTTTAACCCCTCAATAGAAACAACAAAGCCTAAATACACCAACTCCTCCTTCATGAATGAACATTTCTTTAAATTTAGCAATAACGTTTCTTGTTGTAGTCTCTTTAAGACATAATTCAGATGTTTCACATGTTCCTCCTTAGATCTGTTGTAAACTAATATATCATCTATACATACTATTACAAATTTACCAATAAATTCCTTCAGAACTTCATTCATAAGTCTCATAAATGTACTAAGAGCATTTGATAACCCAAAAGGAATTACCATCCATTCATACAATCCTTCATTAGTCTTAAAAGCAGTTTTCCACTCATCTCCCTCTCTAATTCTGATTTGATGATAACCACTTTTTAAATCTAACTTTGTAAAATATCTAGCTCCACTCAAACAATCCATCAAATCTTCGATTGTAGGTAAAGGAAATATGTACCTGATTGTTATCTTATTGATTGATCTTGAATCAGTGCACATTCTCCAGCCTCCATCTTTCTTTGGGCTGAACACTATTGGCATTGCACAAGGACTCAAACTCTCTCTAAATAGTCCCTTCTCTAACAGTTCTTGAACTTGTTTCCTGATCTCTTCATTCTCTCTGGGAGTCATCCTGTAAGCTGATTTATTAGGTAGATTTGCTCCTGGAATAAAATCTATGTGATGACTGATTTTTCTAATGGGTTGTAACTCATTAGGAAAAGCATCTACAATGATATCACAATAGCTATCCAACATCTCTTGAATTTCAATTGGTAAATTAGAAACTTTTGTGGAAGTAATTATTACCTTTGGTTTTCAAACCAACGCAAAACTTACCTCATCTTCTTCCATCTGCTGCAAGTACTCCTTCCCACTCAGCAAAAGGGTCTTTGCATTAGGTTTCCTTGATGTATCCTCTTCTTATATTGGTAGCAATGTATGATTGACACCATCTTTACTAAATTTGTATGTGTTCTTCTTTCCATCATGCATTGCTCCTCTGTCATACTGCTAAGCTCTACCCAAAAATATACGACACACATCCATAGGCATTACATCGCACATAATTTTGTCTCTGTATTTTCCCAACTACAAGTCCACTTCACATTGCTCATTCACTAAAACTGATATCCCTTTTGAAGCCATGACACCTTGTAAGGTGTTGGATGTTTCTTGTTTTCAATTTCAACTTCTCCACCACTTTTGTGGAGACCAAATTATCTGTACTACCACTATCTATTATCATTTGACAACATTTCCCTTGAACCTTACACATAGTCCTGAACAAGGTTTTCCTTTGTGTTGGTTCAACAATTTCCTTAGCTGGTTTAACAAATTTTTGTTAACTACAAAATATTCTCCTTTCTCTGGTACATTCTCTTCATCTATTACCTTTGTTGCTTCCTCTTCAGTTTTTGCAACAATTTCATTCCTCTTATTCGTTCCTATATTTTTTGGGCACTCATATGTTGTTCGAATAGGGGAAATGAGGAAAGAAAATAAACATTCAGTTATACATTTACCAAGAAAGATTCATAACTAACTGGAAAACTGAAACCAAACACACAAATAACAACACAAGAGGTGTGATCTAGATTACATCACTATATTTTTTTCATCCATATCAATTCTTTTAGAGTCGAAAAAGTGGAGGAATCAACTCACATGATCATTTTAACCAACATGACCTAGTTTGGAAAATTAGAGTTGCAACCTTCTAATAACAATTTGAGGCATCAAATGGAAATTTTTTGGGATTAAAGCAAAGAAGATTTAATCCCAAAAAAGTTCCATTTGATGCCTCAAATTGTTATCAAAAGGTTGCAAACTCTAATTTTCCAAACTAGGTCATGTTGGTTAAAATGATCATGTGAGTTGATTCCTCTACTTTTTCAACTCTAAAAGAATTGATATGGATGAAAAAAATATAGTGATGTAATCCAGATCACACCTCCTCATTTTGGGAGAATTTAGGTCCCCAAAAGCTTCTATTGAATGAAGTGAGTAAATATTTTCTCCACCTTTTCTCAGGTGTACCACTTAGCTTTTCCTAGAAGTTGTCCTTTCAACCTAATATGGAAAATCGCATGTTTCCCTTGTTTTATATTTTTGAACCTCTTCTATAAAAATATATCCGTTTTCAAATATGTCTAAGAATCTAGTGCCAACTCCTCTACAAAAGTTAGGACATGTTCCTCTTCCTGATATAGCATGGAAGACGTATAGTTTCAAATTCTCTACATTTACCCCTAAGTAAATACATAGGCATGGGGATCGATTGAGTCTATAGTAATTATCTCCAACCCTTTCCAATATCTCAAAGGTACCATATTGAATATTTTTTATTTTATTAGAAGGACCCTATAGCCTCTCCTTACTCAATTGTAACCATACATTCTCTCCCACCTTGAACAACCTATTTATTTAGTGATCATGTCGGGCCTTATATTTTTCTTGTGACTTATGCAATGTCTCTTGTACCTATAGATGGAAATTCCTAATCATCTCTACAATTTTTTCTACACATAAAGTATACCTTATAAGATAGTCCCTCACTCCTTTTTGTTGTCCATTTGTAACATCAAAAGGCTAAGGTGGAAAATATCCAAAAAAAAGTTTCAAATAGGGACTTTCTAGTAGAAGTGTGGACTGTTATGTTATAAGAGTGTTGTATATATAATTTATTTTCATCCAAAGTATTTGGATGCTTCTAATTGTATCCCCTCAAAAGCTACACCAATGTCATGTTAAGTAATTTTTTCTGCCCTTTTGATTATGGATGGAATGTTGTAAACCTCTTTAAATTTGTTTCCATCTTCTCCCATAGTGTAGTCCAAAATGAACTAAGAGATATTGTTTCCCTATCTGAAACGATGATCCTCGATATCCCAAAGTGCACCAACACATGTCCAAACAACAAGTTTGTTACTTCTTTCCCATCAATGGTCTTTTTACAGGACATAAAAATACACAAATTGGTGAAGCTATCAACTACCATGAACAATTAGTCATGTCCCTTCCTAGTCGTTGGTAAACCTCCCACAAAGTCCATGGAAATTATTTCCCAAGGACTAGTGGGTATAGGTAAGGGATGGTATAGAAATTATTTCCTATTACTAGGCTTGTCAGTACAACAAAGCATGCATCCATGCTCTTATAAACTTAACTGCCTCTTATTGCATCCTAGGCCAATACACATACCTTTGTGACTTAGTCATTGTCTTCCCTACACCAAAGTGCTCTACAACCTTGGAGATGTGAGCCTCTCTAATCAACTATAGTCCCTCACCTTTAGGAACACATAACTTATATAGCATGTAGATTAACTTGTCCTGTAGATGGTATTCAACTATGTTATCACCATCATGCACATGGCTCTGGCTCTACAACTGTTGAAACATATCCTTGAAGTCCTCGTTCTGTTGAATATGCCTCTATGTATGAATCATGGGTGAATGGCTCCATGTTCATTAGAGAGTTCATAAATATATGATCTTTGATGTATTTGGCATGAAATTATGTCAACCAAATTGTTTTTGCTTCCCTTCTTGTATTTAATCACTAAATGAAACTATTGTTAAAACCCCATCCACTTGTAATGCTTGTTCAGTTGCAGCTTACTCTAGGCCTACAAGAACTATAGTGGTTGGTTATCTGTCTATATTAATATTTCCTTTCACATCAAATAGTGTTTCCAATTCCTCATAGTTCGTATTGGGGCATATAACTCCTTTTCATAGGTTGAGTAGCTAAGAATCACCCCATTAAAAATTTTAGAATGGTAGCATACAAGCCTTCCTCCCTACATTAAGATCATTCCTATAACATACCCACTCACATTTGTCTTCACTTCAAAGGTTTTTAGAAATTTTAGTAATGATAAAGTTGGTGCTTGACTAGTATTCTTATTTAATTCCTCAAAACCCTCTACTAACCCTTTCCCCATTGGAAACTCTTGCAACTTATTGTTATGGCATGGAGTGGTCGTGCTAATTCCAAAAATGAGGCTATAAATCTCATCAGGTATTGTTCTTTCCCAATGAAAAATCCTAACTTCAGAAACATTAGTAAGCGTTGGCCACTTCATGATGGCCTCCATCTTGGCAAAATCTACCTTCATATATCCTCCACGTATCACATAACCTAGATACACCAAAGACTATTGTGCAAACTTGCACTTCCTGATATTTTCTATGGTGCATCTTTAAAGTCTTTATGACTTGCGTCAAATGTGAGATGTGCTCCTCCTAGGTAGCATTTTACACCAATATATCATCCAAATATACAATAAAAAATGAATCTATAAAATGAATCAGTACATCATTCATTGACCTTATAGATGTAGTTCGTGCATTGCACACTCCAAACAACATTACTAGCCACTCATGAAAACCTTTCCTTGTTTTGAAGGCATTATTCTAGGTATCTTCTTATATGACCTAAACTTGGTGATATCCTTAATTTAAGTCCATTTTGGTGTAATATTTTCTTGACTACAGATGATCTAACAAATCATCTATTCTGGGAAGGGGCTCCCTGTTCTTAAGCATAATTTTGTTTAATACACATCCACCAAGTCCCATCCTTATTTGAAATAATAGTGATGGGTGCCCACACGGTGATACACTTGGCTGAATGACACCCTATTCTAGTAGTTGTTGTAATTTATTTTCCACCTCACTTGCTTCTATAATAGATTTCCTGTATAGCCCAATGTTTGGCAATGTCGAGATTGATAATAGTTGGATATCATGCTCCACTTTCGTCTTGGGTGGTACCCCTTTTAGTTCATGGGACACATCCTTGTATGCATGTAGTAACTCTTCTAGATATTGTTTCTATTTCTTAGTACACCTTTCTAGGGATGACTTTTCTCTCACTAACTACTAACTTATTTTCTCACAATAATATAAAAACATACTTCTTTCTAGAACTAATCAATTTCATAGCTTTGCTGGAACTTACCAATGAAATTTTGGGCTTGCCCCTATTCACTTTTATGGTGAATTATTTTCCATCCTTGATAAGGTGATATTGCTTGGCTCTCCATGAAGATTACGTCCTTCATGTAAATATAGGGACTTCCAAACATCACTCCATGTACATCAAGGGGAACCACATCTAATTCTACTTCATCAATAAAATCAACACATAGAAAATATAAGTTTTCACTATTTGGTTAACTTTATCTATGCATCCTTATTTACCCATCCTAATGGATATGGGTGTGGATAATCATGAAATTACAAACCCAATTTGTTAGTGAGATATGTTGTAATGATATTTTCTTGTGATCATGAGTTGAACAAAACACCAATATTCATCTTCTTGACCTATATCTTTATGTGGAAGAGTCTAGTAATTTCCTTCTCTTCCTATTGTTGAAGGATACTTAGATTCACCTTCTTATACACTAATGTACATATGATCTTCTCATTCATGTCCAAGTTTCATTCAACCTCATTGCTCAAATCAGTGGCCATGTAATTCTTCTTCTTTGCATCTTTCTTTCTTTTCTTTGGGTTAATATTTAGATGCAACTTCAATGACTTCTATATATAATTATCAATGTTACATTGGTTGCATTGTTTGTTGGGATATTTGCACTGGTGTGTTGTTGTTTTTGTCTTTTTTATCCTTTCCCCCTTTCAACTTCTTCTTCCCCTCCTTATAAATATTCAGGTACTCCTTCTTCTTTAAGCCAATAGATTGACCCACTAGTTTACCTTTCTTCTAGCCTATGTTCTCTAGGTATTATGTATGTACACAAGCCTCATCCATCAATCTAGGTTTAAACTACATCACTTGCTTATGCATATGGCTCTTTAGACCCCCCAAATACTTGAGGAGTATATCTAGGTTCTTTTGGGAGATACCCAACATTATGGACATCCTTTTTAATTAAATTATGTACTCCTATACGCTCTGCCCTACTTCTATCTAAAGTAATGGAAACATATCTATTAGTCCTCTTCATACCCAAGAGGATAAAATTATGACTTTACGAGCATTTTGAAATCCTCTCACTTAGTCATTGGAGGATCTCCCTCCAACATCAAGCTCCCTATGTGTCTTTCCCACTAGGTTAGGGCATGGTCCTCTAATTCCAGTTGAGAAAATGAAATATTTTGTTCTTCCTTTATATGATGAACACCAAAATAAGCTTCTAAATGTTTCAACCAATGATTTATCTCTATAGCATCAATCTCACCTTGATACGTCTTGATGTCAGCCTTCACTTCCATTTTGAATAGAGACTATGAATTCTTCACGACACTCAAATTGTTTCAAGTTTTTTGTTCAACTCCTTCAATGTTTCTTCCTTATCTATTTATCTCCCCTCTGATAAAACCTATGTGTTAAAACCAACATCTTCTCCTAATATCCCAAGCTTATTGGTTAGGGCTTCCATGAGGATGCTCACATTATAATTTATATTACAAACATGTGTTTCTAATCACACAATCCTCTCCTTTGCTGGATCTTGAGGGTCATTCATAGATTTGTTGACCACGACTATGGTTTTGTGACTTTTGGCTTAACAGATAGAGCCCCTACAAATCCCCATGATATTCCCAAAGAAACACGCTTTGGTACCAATATGATCCGTAAATTGAGTGCATATTCCATTGGACAGTTTGTCACAACAAATCTAATAAAATTGTCCTTACAAAATCTAAAACCTATACTATGTGAATTATTTTCCCTTATAGATTTATTAAGTCACAATTTCATGAATGCAATAAGTAAAGTGTAAAAAATAGAGAAAAAAATCACTTAGAACCATAATAACACAAAATATACACTAGGAAATCATTTCAGGAGAAAACCTAGCTTGAAGGTGAGGTTGTTAATTCTCTTTCTCTAAATGGAAAATGGATGAAAGGACAGAGAAGTGGTGTATGTGGTCTAGAGGGGTTGCTAAAATGCCCAAATCCTCTTTATTTTCTCTCTCTCCCTATCCACTCTCATCTACTCTACTCATTTATGGAACAAAATTATACTTGAATAGAATGGAACACCTTTTTCTCCTAATGGTTTGGTTATAATCTAGCTTGATAGCCTACTAGTGGCTACGTTGACCCATTCAACTCTTAAAAAAAGTTACAATATGGACTCTTCTAGTGTATCCTTCATCACGATCATATGGATAACCCTTTTTACATCAATAATGGGGGATTACCTCGCATCCTCTTGAATTATGGTGGTCAAAACATGAAGGTCAACTTCTGAGTGGCATCACTTTTTCATATGGAATTTGATTGAGGTAATTTTTATGTTGTTGGAACCGTATCTATGTGTATAATAGCGTGAATTTAAGTGGAAATTTTTTACTCCCAAAAAATGTTGTTTTATGCCTCAAACTACTCTCCAAATGTTTTATACCCTAATTTTCCAAACTAGGTCCCGCTAATAAAAATGGTCCTATGAGCTAATTCCTCCACTTTTTCCATGAGATAGATGATAAATAATATAATGATATAATTTGAATCACTATAGGGTCCTTATAAAAAATCAAGGCTCTGCAATATGATCCCTTTAAGAGACTAGATAAGGTGTGAGATAACACCTATACACTCAATCTAATCCCATAGATGCACATTTATTGAATGGTGAATGTAGAGAAACTAAAATTATATGAGCCTTCTATGCTAAATCAGGAAGAGGAATTAGTACTACCTTCTGTATAGGTTTTGGCGCTACATTCTCAAGCAGAGTTAATAGAGGATATAGTTTTGCAAAAGAGGTCTAGAACTACAAGATAGGGGTAGCATTACCTTTGGTAGACTAGGATGAAAGGTCAGATCCCAGAAAGGCTAAATGGTACACCCAAGACAAGGTGGAGGACAAATTTCCTCACCTCATTTATTAGAAGCATTTGGTGACCAAATTCCTTCCAAATTGAGGATGTATGATTGGGATATGATCATTATATTATTTTTCATCTATCTTAACACTTTTACAGTGGGACAATTGGAGGGATCAACTCATAGGAACATTTTTACTAGTGGAATCTAGTTTAGAAAATTTGGGTTTGAAACCTCCTGGAAGAAGATTGAGACATTAAATGGTATTTTTGGTGGTAAAAAAGTTCCACTGTAAGCACGACAACCCCTAGAGGTATTATACACATAGATACCTTTCCAATGACATAAGAATCACCTCAATCAAAGTTATGCCACCTAGAAGTTGACCTTATTGTTTTGACCACCATGATTTGAGAGGATGTCACGCCAACCCCCATTATTCATGGAAAAGGGTCTAGCCACTCAATCACAATGAACAAGGCTCTAGAAGAGTTAATATTTTAACTTTAATTAAGAGTTGAAGGAATCAAAAGAACAACTAGTAGGCTATTGGGTTGTATTATAATTAACCCACTAGGTGATAAAGGGGTTCAATTCTATTATAATGCATTTTATTCCATATATGAATAGAGTATATCAGAATGGATAGAGACAAAGGAAATATAGAGGGTTTGTGCATTATAGCCGCCCACAAGCCATAGTTCTCATTTATTTGTACGTGCATCCATTTCCATTCAAATAAAGAGAGAGAAAAGTGACCTTGCTTTCCAGCTAGGTTTTCTCTCCAAAGGGTTTATGAGGTCCTATCTTGCGTTATTATGGTTGTGAGTGATTGTATTTTTGTTTTTTGTTCTATATTTTCTACATTTTTTATAATGAGTATATTAACACGGTAACTTAATAAATCCATAAGTCTAAGGAAAATAACCCTCTAGAATAGATTCATATTTTAAGTATATTTTTATCATATCTAATGATGAACTGTCTAGTTGAATATCCATGGTAGTTTACAGATCAGTTGGAATCTTTTTTAATGCTACAATATATGTTACATTGTATCTTATGTGAATAAATAGTGGAAATATATGTTTCAATGTTCATTATGAAAAGAAATGGTAGAATGGAATCAATTTTTGGTCCATTATCTTTACTTGACTCTTGCTAAAATAAATAGAAATTTTGTTTCTTGTGAAATTTTGAAAGATGTGTAGCTTGTTGTGTTGGTTAGTAGAAAATGGATAGGAGGGAGTTCTAATACTAGTTTCCATGTAGTAAACATGACAAGGTCCATCACCATGTGGTTGATTTCAAGGGGTCATGTGTTCTTTTAACCATTTTTAAGGAGCTCCAGGCGAGGAGGATAATGAAGACTCAAGCTCCTAATTCTAACCAAACCCTTTCAACTCCTAGGAGTCAATATGGCTAGGATGACAAACAAAGAAACAATGTAAGATTATAAATGAATAACATAAAACAATTACAATAAACGTAGTTGAGGAAACTAAAGCCACTAGTGGACAGAAGGGAATAATGGCAAGCGAGAGTGCTAGGGTTTCATACATAGACATCATGGGTGTGGGAGTGGAGGCTACGGACAGGCCCAAGGCCAGAGGGAATGAGGATTCCAGGTATGCCGAGTCTAAAACTTGGCATTTTTCTCCCTCTAGATGGGCATATGTATTATTGTCTATGTTGGGTCAGCGAAAAATACTTTAGATCACAGAATACCAAATGCAACCTGAAGCTGATGTATAGGAATCCGCGGCGGCCATTCTGATAAGAGCCATCGATGCTAATAAGTTGTGGTTTCGGATAATAAATTCCATTAGGAATGGTTTTGGGCAATGTGGGATGGCGGTGGCTAAGTGGGTATCCGTGGATCTATCGCTCCATTACAATATGCTCCTGCATGAACACAACATATCTATACCGGTTGGAGTGTATGCAATCAGAAACCCTCCATTTTGCCCAGAACCTCTGTATCACCGACCTACCAGCAGCAATATGGGAGAAAGAGATTCTATGCATGCTTTCTTACACACTATTATAGATGGGGGTTTACACTCTGTGGTGCTGGGAAGCCTGGACACTAAGGTAATAGTTACACTAATCTTGCCTCTAGATTATGACACATACACATGATCTTCATTAACTGAAATAGAGTACCTAGAGAATCTGGCAATCATGGGGTTTTCTCCTGTGACACATCCACACAACATTTTGCAAAACAGAGTACTTGGAGTAGCACGACAATGCAAACCTCAGGCAGACGTAGATTCCCCACACTTGGTAAATTTTCATTGATTTCAAGTTATTATTAAAACCCCTCTGGGGTCGTCTTTTCTAGTTTAGGTTATTGAAACTAATATTGTATTTCATTTGAAGTATCTCATCTCCCGACATATTGGATATCCTGTTAGACTACAACTTTTGATATTTGGGGGCAAAGCACTACAGGATACTACACTCCTGAAGGACTACAACATTATGTCAGTGTCCACCATAACACTCAACTTGAGGCTATGAGGTGGAACCGCGGCCACTAGTAAAACAAAACATTCAGGAGGAGGAACTGGAAGTAGTACAACAAAACACAACAGAATCACAAAAATGGAGGACTTTCTTTCAAAAATATCCTACAAGGAAAAAACACACCTACAACAACATCAAAGCAAGATGGAACTGAACCCAGTCCATATATTGTGGAGCAACTAAATTATATTCCAGAATTAAACATAGATATACCAGAAATAGATATTCACTGTAATACTTTTGAATCACAAGCCCTAATCTATTGATTCAACTGTTTTTGGCTAAAGCCTGTTGAGCTCTTCCATTGGATTTTCTCAAACTGAACTGCTCACTATGAAATACACCTATGCTCAAAGGGGTTTTTGATTGTCAAATTCCATTCATCTGAGGCAAGGGACATTATACTACAGGAAGGACCATGGTTCTGGGGATCCACGGGCCTCTTCATCACACCTTGGTTTCCGTAATTCGATACCAATACTATGGTTGTTTCCAGTATGCTAGTTTGGGTTCAGTTGCATAATCTCCCATTACATTTTTGGGATCAACAGGTCCTTGCTAGTATCTACAACTCCATTGGGCGATATATCAAAATGGACACACAAAGACTGGAGGAAATAGTGTACACTTTCGTACGTATATGTGTAGAAGTAGATCTCAGCGAGGGATTATCGGATCGCATACTTCTGAAACACTAACAACGGAGATGGACACAGATACTAGACTATGGAAAAACAACTTTTAGATGTAGAATTTGTAGGCAAATATGACACATACAAAACTCATGTCCAGAAGCCAAAAAAGACATACAAAGAAAAAAGAAAACAAGGAAACAACCCAAGGGTTGGCAATTCGCCCCTCCCACGACTCTGATGAGGAGGAGGAAGTGGCTATGGAAGACCCCATACCCAGTGAAAATAACCAGGAAAACAAAGAACCAGAAGCACAAGAGATAACTACAAGATCCTATGGAATTACAACCAGAAACAGTGTCAGATGCAAAGGAATCCAGTGGTGTAAAACGACTACGTACACTAGATAATTCAGATTCTTAAAAGACAATCCTTGACCTGATGCATTCAACTCGCTTGCACTCGTATCTTCGATGCTGACTCAAGGGGAGTGGCGCAAGGTTGAGAAGAAGAAGGGGAGAAAAACATGACTCTCCCCATTTTGTACATTAGTCTGCTTATTTGTATTTTAGTTTGCTTTCTATGAACCCCTTATCAACAATATTTTGACTTTCCTGATGTAATGCATTTCAGCATCTGCAACATGTAATTTTGTTTTCATTAATAAAATTATGATTTTTCCATGGGAAAAAAAAAACATAAAACAATTACATTTTTCCCCAAATATAGAATCTCTCTACTTCTCTCTCTCAAAAAAATAATTTTCATTTAAATTCTTACTTGGAATGCCTCAGAGATGAAATTTGTATAGTTGGACAAAAATTTGCTCGATATCCCATTAAAATCTATCCTCAAATCCCTTAATGCCATCAAAATCATGTCTCACGATTTACATGGATAGTGGGGAAAAATAGGGTCATAACCATTTAAAAATTTGGACTTGTAGGAATGCACATGCATTTCTAAGAGCACACACATGTTTTTAAGGACACATGCATGCTCTTAGAAATGCACATGCATGCTCTTAGAAATGCACATGCATACTTGTGCCTTGTATTGCTAGTAGTAATTAGACCTCTAAGGTGGTGAGGGTTGCCAAAGCTAGACACTCAGGGATGCATGAGTGTTCTCAAGGAAATACAGTCATTATTGTATAAGCATGTTCATGATAATCCTATTACCACTCTTGAGACCATCATGTTCTTGCAAGTGTACATATATATTCTAAAGAAAATCTATTTAGCAACATTCATGGTTCCATAAAATATAGTAAAATATAACAAATCCTCTAAAATAACATGTACATTGACTCCACATGTGTCCCAAAGATTAACATTAATAAGATCAAGAATTCACATTAAAATGTTAAACTAGGCCTAACCTCCTTCACAATTATACAACTTAAAATAATATATTAGTCCAACTCTAATATATTAAAAAATTTCAATTAGTATCTCCATATGTAATTGTTAAAATTTCAATAGATATGTGTAAAGTTTAATATTTGAATTTATTAATATTTTGAAATTTATAATTAATATAGATATAATTAAAAAAATATAATATTTATAGTTGTGTATAAAGAGTTTTTTCAATAAGTAATAGAAATACAATGTTTTATTAAACATCAAATACATATATTGATAAAAATATTAACAAAAATTTTCAAATAATCATCATGAATTATATATATATCTATATATAGTTATATAAGTACTCAAAGTCAAAAATAACTTAAATAATTATCAAAAATAATATTATATATAGATCTACACACATGGTTAAATAAAATACTCAAGGTTAAAATTACTTCACTAAAATATCAAAATACCGATATTTTATTAAACATCAAACATAACAAAAAACCTAACAAAAACTTTAAATATAATAATAAAAAAATAACAATCATATATAGATTCACATATTATTAATATGAGTAGACATTAGTCAAATGTCAAAAATGAGTCCACACCAAATTAGTAAAAACACGATTATTCTATTAAACATCAATATATATTAATATAGCAATACCATTAACAAAGATTTTAAATAATCCTAAGGAAGAACATCATATATAGAGATCACACATGGTTAGTGTGAATACCCAATGTCAAAAATGAGTCCCAAATGTGAAAGGATTGAGAGAGAAATTAGTATGAAGTACACACACAGAAGTCGTACTAAATAGTTTTAATAGTATTAAGTATATAGAAGTAAGTTACATTATAATATTTTTATATAAAATTAATTTCATTTTATTTTATTTTATATAATAGTATTTTAAAAGTGAAATCTTATGTCATTTTATTTAAACCATTTTATATATTATTTTTAATTATTATGCCGTAAGGCGTTCCTTCTTAAATGAACTTCCCTATGGTTTTAGGTGTCTTCACTATAAGCCATTAAATTAAGTGTTAGATGATTAAACAGTGTTCATTGGTTCGATCAGGTTTTGGTAGTTAGGCATTAGTGGTAATTACACATTAGTGGTAGAGTGTACTACTAATTTTTTAAGGTTTTCACATAATGTTCTGTGGGTTTGCGGCACCTTCAATTCCAAGGCACAGGGAAAATTTGGGCCAGATCATACTGTAAGGATCGGGCATCAAGGATGCCCGCATATGCTAAGACTTTGTTAAGTTTCAGAGAACCTAATGTCTGAAGAAGGTTTGTGAACCATCTATATAACGCTCTGACCAGTGCAGGCCTCCGTGCTTTCCTTGACAGACACGACATGCACAAAGGCGCAGACATCCTACAAGCCTACATCAAGATATTGAGGTGAGTCACATGTTGATGCCTATTTTTTCGAGTAACTACACACATTACCTTGCTAATTGCACGACAAGTAGTGTTGCAGAGGCTAGCCACTGTGATACCTTTGTTTTACGATGTCACCCCTGGCAGGTTCGGTACCCATGTTATGGCAGTCCCTACTGTCAAGCATTCCACGTGCATGAAACTAGTGGTATATACAATGCAGAGGAAATCGAAGGATGGAAAGTTTCTTATAAATTTGTTGTCTCTCGGGATGGTCGCTTCGAGAGGATTTCAACGGGTGTGTAACTTATCTTCCCTGCTCTTATTTATTGATCGGTTTCTACCTCTGTTTTAGATTTTTAGTTTTTTTAAATACGTTATATTGGTGGGTAACTTAGTCTTCACTGCTCTTGTTTTTTGTTAGTTTATGCTTCTGCTCATTTCAGGTATGAAGCAGAGATGGTGAAGAACATGGTCCAAGAAGTGGCTCAACATTGTAGGACAGGGCATAGGTTACGGATAATAGGTTCAATTGGAATTGTAAGAATTGTAGCTTTAGTATTAGTATGTTTTAAATTTATAAGAATGGTATTATTTGAATTTGGTTTGGAAGACCTCGGATCATATTCATATGTCTGTTTTTATCAGGGAATTCAAAATTGTAGGTTTCAAATTTGGTTTCTCTGGTTTAGTTCGGATGGTATTTGTATATAGCTATTGGTATGAAATGTCTAAATTGTGTGTTAAATATTTAAGTCTACGTTTCATGAAAATTTTATAAAATTACTCCTATTTTAAAAATGAAGACGTGTATTATTTCAATATTATTAAGGTTTAATTTCGTTTAGAATTTGTCAAAATAACTTATGCCCTTAAGTTTTGAGTTAAAGGAATATTATGATTTATTATATTTTTATTAATTTGATATTGAAAATTTTGATTAATCAAAATTTTAAATTATATGAAATAATTTAAATCACGTTTTTTAAAATCTTGACATTCTTAGTGCAAGAATTATTTTAAATCAGGACTCAGTCCTCTAATTGGTAGTTACCTGACAGTTAGAAGGATATGAAAAATAACTCTTACCAATTGAAAAGGAAGGATATGAAAAATAACTCTTACCAATTGAAAAGGAACAGTGAGTTTTTTTTTTAATGCATAAGTTTTTTCAATGTAAGGAATACTAAATTGTATAATCTAAAATTAAATTTATTTATCACCTTTTCAAACTAGGCAACATCTAGATCACATAACATATCACATCTTTTTTCATTTGTGTTATTATTCCATATGTTACTATATGATATAGCCTTACAATGTTTCCTTTGCAACATGTGTTGCAATCACTAATATATTTTTCTTTAAATAATAATAATAAGAACTAGGTGGTGGCATGTCATTGCTTATTTGCATATATAAATTGTGTAATTTTAATTTATTTAGTTGAAATAATACATGTGAATAAAAGTATTTAAAATAACATTTTCAATACCGTATCCTAAAAAAAACTGACTAAAAAATGACCTCAAATTTGGCCAATGTGTCCAGGAGCCCAGAAACTGAAAAACAACTTCAACTTTAAATATGTGTCCAGGAGCCCGGATTTTGAAAATCGAGAGAGAACATTTGGGAGCAGTGGGGCCCAATCTATGTGATTCTAAGTTTGAATTCAAATTCAATAACTATTAGGTGTCTTCACTATGAGCCATTAAATCAAGTGTTCAGTGGTTCGTTCAGGTTTTAATAGTTAGGCATCAGTGGTAGTTACGCATTAGTGGTAGAGTGTACTATTAATTTTTGTAGGTTTGCACAAAACGTTTTGTGGGTTTGCGACACCTTCGATTCCAAGGTACAGGGAAAAATTTGGGCCAGATGATGAGTGGGCATTAGGGATGCCCACATATGCCAAGACTCTATTAAGTTTCAGATGGCCTGATGTCCGAAGAGGGTTTGTGAACCACTATATAACGCTCTGACCAGTGCAGGCTTCCGTGCTTTCCTTAACACACATGACCTGCACAAAAGAAAAGACATCGCTACAAGCCTACATCAGGCTATTGAGGTGAGTCACGTGTTGATGCCTATTTTTTCGATTAACTACGCACAATCGCCCTGGTGCATGAGAGAAGCCTCACTAATTGCACGATGAGTAGTTTTGCAGAGGCTAGCCACTGTGATACCTTTGTTTTACGATGTCACCCCCGGCAAGTTCAGTACCCAGTGCATTCTGGCAGTCCCTACTGCCAAGCATTCCATGCACATGAGACGAGTGGTATGTACAACGTGGAGGAAATCGAAGGATGGAAAGCTACTCTCTTAAAAATATGTCATCTCTTGGGATGGTCGCTTCAAAGGATTTCAACGGGTGGATAACTCAGTCTTCCTTGCTCTTATTTATTGATCGGTTTCTACATCTGTTTTAGATTTTTAGTTTTTATAAATACGTTATATTGATGGGTAACTCAGTCTTCTCCGCTCTTATTTTTTTTTTGTTAGTTTATGCTTCTGCTCATTTCAGGTATGAAGCAGAGATGGTGAAGCACGTGGTCCAAGAAGTGGCTCGACGTTGTAGGACAAGGTGCGGGAAATGAGTAATAGGTTCAGTTGGAATTGTAAGAACTGGAGGTTCAGTATGTTTTAAATTTATGAGAATGGTATTATTTGAATTTGGTTTGGAAGACCTTGAATCATATTTTTATGTTTGCTTTTATCGGGGAAGTCGAAATTGTAGGTTTCAAATTTGGTTTCATTGTAGGTTTCAAATTTGGTTTCTCTAGTCTGGTTCGGATGGTATTTGTATACGGTTGTTGCTCTGAAATGTCTAAATTATGTGTTAAATATTTAAGTCTACATTTCATGAAAATTTTATAAAATTACTCCTATTTTATAAATGAAGACGTGTATTATTTGAATATTATTAAAGTTTAATTTAGTTTACAATTTGTCAAAATAACTTATTCCCTTAAGTTTTGAATTAAAGGAATATTATAATTTATTATCTTTTTATTAGTTTGATATTGAAAATTTTGATTAATCCTATTTTTAAATTATATGAAATAATTTAAATAACGTGTTTTAAGATCTCGATATTCTTAATGCAAGCATTATTTGAAATCATGACTCAGTCCTGGGTAACTATCTAATAGTTAGAAGGCATCCACAACTAGATGAAAAATAACTTTTACCCATTGAAAAGGAACAATTTTTTAAAGGATAAGTTTTTTGGTGTAAGGAATACTAAATTGTATAATTTAAAGTTAAATTTATTTATTATCTTTTTTTAGAAAGTAATTTATGTTGTAAAGGAAAGTCCCAAACTAAGCAACATCTAAATCACATAACATATCATATTTTTTTTCATCTGTGTTATTATTCCATATACTACTATATGATATAGCCTTAAGGTGTATCTTTTACAACATGTGTTACAATTGCTAGTATAATTTTCTTTAAATAATGATAATAATAAAAATTAGGTGGTGATCTATCACTACTTATTTACATATATAAATTGTATAATTTTAATTTATTTAGTTGAAATAATATTTGTGAATACAAATATTTGAAATAACATTTTCAATATCGTTTCCTACCACAACTGACTAAAAAACTACCTCAAATTTGAACATGTGTCGAGGAGCCTACAAACTAAAAAACAACCTCAAATTTAGACATATGTCCAGGAATCCAAATTTTGAAAATCGAGAGAGCACATTTAGGAGAAGTGGGTCCCAATCTATGTGATTCAAGTTTGAACTCAAATTGGATAACTATTACATTCGATAATTCGATTGGAATGGATTAAGTTCGTCATTAAATCCATATATATATAATTTACTTAAATTTAATATATATAGTTAATATTTATATATATTATATATATATATAATATATAAATAATATTATTTAATTTAATTAATAATAATAACAATACATTAAATCTTTATATATAAAATTTAATAAATCAAAATATAATGGTATACTATCTTTCTTATATATTATTATATTTCTCTTATATATATATGGAGTTTAAATTATTTATTATATTAAATTAAACAAATAATATAATATATTATATTTGTAAGAATATATAAATATTATATATGTATAAATAATTAATAATATATTATTTTTTTAGAATATATAACATTCTATATTGTATAAATTATTATAAATATTTTAACTAGAGTCAAATAAAAAAACTATAAAAATTTAATTAATTTAATATAGATTTCATTGTAATAGAACATAATTTGTACAACTTTGTGATTGAATAAAAATAGGATAAGATTTATTCCCTAAGCTTTTAATGTGACAAATGTTATTTTTGGGCATACGTACAATCTTTTGGAGGTATATGCGAGATCTTTATGCCAATGTTCTTTTAGAACGCAATTTACTTATAATAGTTATCTTTAGAGGCATACACTAGATTTATGTGTGGATTTTCGTTACAATGGTGACTATGTGTGTAGTGGTTACAAAGGTAAAATTTGAAACCCACCCTTGCTACGACTAGCCATCCAAATTGAATTATTGTCCCGTGAATCCATATTGAATCTAAATAAGACATCAGAATGCTCCAAATTAAAACACCGTGGACTCGGTAAAGTAAAATAAAGTAAAAGATATATGGAAAATCAAATTTGGCCACACTTTACCAAACCTAACTCGAACTTGAAGATATATTTGAGGTTCACAATCCGGAGGTCGGGCCCAACTCGAGGTCAAGGTCAAGCCTTGATCTTTCTTCATTTCTTAATGAAATACCAACTCCAACTCTTCCGACTACGCCGACTCCAACACTTCTCACTACACCGACTCCATCTGGACATTCCATTGCATATCCTCTTTTTTAGGAAGTATATTCAAAGAAGGCCCTGGGCATATTTTAAACCAACACTCAATTATTTCAAATCCATGCGTTGACCACAATACAAAGCCCCACTTGAGATTTGGTCTGACTACCCAATAGGTTGGCTCACCACTTCAACGTGAACATGGTAGGTGGAAGCCACTTGAAATTTGAATTCTTTGTAAGCATGTTCCCTTGTAGAAGAAGCACGCTATCGAATACTCGAATGGACATCTACAGAATGTATTAATACTCATCTTTTGGGAACTTTTTCTAGTTGGTTCCACTGTCACCTTGCTCTCTAGGAATCCTCGGTTATGACCATAGTAGATACACGCTAACCTTTAACAATAAAAATACCTTCGAAAGAACAAGAGATTTAATATAATTACAATTTTAATTAAAATTTGAATAATAAATGTTGATTTAAATAAATTTTATGCCCAAAGAAGAAGAAAAATAGAGTAGGTGCTCTTTTAAAGGCAATGGCTACATTTATGAAAATTGACATTCATGAAAATACAATAAAATTAAATATTAAAAAACATAATATTTACCTTAGTTGGAGTAATAGTCGAAGGAACTCAGATTTAATTGAAAAGGATTCGATGAATAATAAAAGGGATTGAAATTTTAGGTCACCGGCTATACCATTGGTCAATACACTAGATTTTAATTTAATATAAAGAAAAGAAAGTTGATTTTAAAATTTAATTCAAGCTTTTTGGAAAATTATAAAGAAGTGTCGCCAATGTATATTTTCATAATTGGTCAATTCTATTGAAATTTAATTTAATATATAGAGCAAGTGTAAACTCGTTGACTGATGTTTCGTCAAGGTAAGGTATTCGTGGAGAGTTTAGATTTGCAATTTTCTTTCACTACCGCTATTGCATTTCCTTTTCAAAGGCTAATACTATGTTCAGCCCACAAAGGCACTCATGGGAAGGTGACAAAAGCAAGACATGTCTTGATTACACTGATCTAGTCTTGACTATATCTAGTCATGATTATATCTGGTTATGACTAACCTGCTCTAATGTCACCCATACCATATCATAATTGATGACGTACATGCTTCCTTTAATTTTTTTTTTAATAAAAGTGAAACCTACAAAAAAGTAATGGAAATAAATGTATACAAATCTCGATACCCAATTAGAGCCAACTGGAGGTCGAGCCCAACTTGGAGACAGAGGTCAGGGATTCCTCCTTTTCGTTTTCTATTTCACTCCTAACTTTACTAGAAGTTAACTACCTGACTTCACCTTGATTACTAGAATCTGACTAACTATTTTTTACTAAAAGTGAAACCTACAAAAAAAATTAATGAAATTAAATGTATATAACTCTCATTCCCCCATTGGAGCCAACCAGAGGTTGGCCCCAACTTGGAGATGAGGTCGAGCATTCCTCCTTTAAATTCTATTTCACTACTGACTTTACTAGAAGTCGACTACCTAAGTTCACCTTGATTACTGAAATCCGACTACCTATTACAGAAAAAGTCTTATTGTCAATCACTGGCAGAAGTATTTAGGCATGGATTGTGAGAGGGGAGATTCCAGGTGCTCGTACAATGTGGTAGTGTTGGTTCTGAAGGTGATAACTAGAGTATGACATGGCCCGATTGGGCGCTTTCAGAAGACCATTTCTAGCTGTTGGATGCATTGAATTATTCCTTCGACTGTGGTGTTATCAATTAAAAGAGTCAAACCATCACAAGTGTGAACGTTGGCACAACTAGTTCCAACCCCCATACTTAGCCCTGTAACCATTCAAACAAAGGGTTATACGGGGGCATATAATTCAAACGGATCAAAATGCTCCCACGTGCTCTTAGAGCATTGGAAAAAGTGTAATGGTTGGGCTTTAATCCTAGTTGTTGCATTTTGTGAAAAAGTTCCAAACCCGACTTGCAAAAACCATTGTGTACATAGCCTGCAATCGTTGTAGTCCACAATACCAATTTTTTTCAGGTATTCTATCAATCAGTCGTTGTGCTTCTTTTATGTATCCACACTTATTATACGTGTCCACAAGAGCACTACCTATTGTTCTATATACTTCATGTTTAGTTTTAGCAATGTGGGCATGGACTCATTTGCATTGTTCCACACCTATGAAATTTGCACAGTTGTGCTTCTTTTATGTATCCACACTTATTATACGTGTCCACAAGAGCACTACCTATTGTTCTATATACTTCATGTTTAGTTTTAGCAATGTGGGCATGGACTCATTTGCATTGTTCCACACCTATGAAATTTGCACAAGCCCTAAGAATGTTTAGAAAGGTATATTGGCTGGGTTTCATGCCTGCCTCTTGCATCTCACAGAAGAGTTCCATGGCTTCATGCCCAAGCCCATTATGCACATATCCTGAAATTGCTATAGTCCATGAGACCACACCTAAGTGAGGTATCCTTTCAAATGCTTGCAAAGCAGTTTCCATGTTCCCACATTTTGCATACATGTTGTTAACACCCAGGTTGTTCCCTATGACTCCCAAGGGAATACGGCCGGGGTAACCACTAACCAATCTTTGGACTACAGCTTCTAGCCCAGCTGTAATCAGAGAGGGCTCTCTCTGTAAGGTTTTGTCACTGTTTTAATGAAGTTTTAGGCTAGTTATGAAGTAAACGTTTGATTGTTTTTTATGTTTGGTTGGGAGGATGCTTCTGATAGTTTTTAGAGTCTGTCTGCGGGTAAAACTAATCCATTGGGCAATGGGGTCTTTGGTTATCGTGTCCTTGAGATCCTGGCTTAAGTGCAGCTGTAATTGCAGGGCCTGTGTGTATTTCATAAAACAAACTGTAAATTGTGAGAGTGGAAATGGAAAACAACTAGCAAAAAGCAATTAAGGGTTCTTTACTAAGCTAGGTAGCGTGAAGGAGGTCTATTATTTAGGAGCAATTACTTGAATTCCTGAAATAATAGAGCACTGTGATGATATAGTATTAAAGGTAGCACTGAATAATTACTCTTTAAATACTTTAACTGAGGAAAACATATGAAACAGCTAGGATTGAGCTCAGGGTAATCAAAGATTAAATCCTGGGACTATTCTTTTTCCTGGCCATTTAGATATTGAATACATGGAGAGCATGAATGATATATGAAAGTGTAACAAACATATATGTAACAGAGAGTATCGAGAAAACTTATTGAGCCATGGAATACACAGGAATCCTGCAACTTCGAGCCATACACCATCAGGAGATCAAGAGACACAATGCTTGGAGAAATCCCATCATTCTTTGTATTAGCTGTCTGAAGAATTTACAACATAAGAGTAACAGAAGAGATATCAAGAGATTTCTTACATCCGGATTCCAACCCCTGCTAACAAATGCGAGGGGGAATATATAGAAGTCTAATACAAAAATATCTCAGGCATTGAGTCATCTGAGAGGAAAATATCTTCTTACACTCGTACATGGCTTGTAGATGAGAAGTAATTACAATCTTAAATGAGTTATAAAGCTCTTAACTCCCGTCAGAGTAAATTTTGACCTTTGGGGTTTGCGGAGTCGGTTGAGCGGCTTTATCATAACTGCTGAATGATGTGCTGTGCAGCTGTTACCTTTTTGTGTCTTCTTGGGCCTGCCACCTGTGCTTGCTGATGTTGTTGTTGCAGTCGAGTACCTATGCTGAGTTGGCTCAGCGTCTTCATACCTGCTGATGTACCTTTTGTCCACCTGTGTATGTAATACAAACCTTTTTCTGAAGAAAAAAGATTTGATTTTTTAGCTTTGATTTAAAAGTAATCCCATTAATTCTTGCCATGTGTCTGGAGGAGCCAGCTGATGTTTCAAAATTGACCCTAAGGTCTCATCAGCCTCTGTATATTTATAGAAGTGAGGGGGCTCATCAAATAAGTGTGTCACTTCATTTCTAATAAAAAACAAATTATCCAATCTTTCAAAAAGAATTTGCCCTATTACTGGGCCTGCTCCTGAAGATGCACTTGGTGCCTCAGCAATCTGTATTGCTGCAAAAGTGCTTACCCTCTTGATATATTTGTCATGCGAGAGTAATTTCCCTGATTCTAACAAGCTGGGGAGCCCTCTGTCCTGCAGAGCCAAGAACCTATTCTGGAATTTATTTATGTCAGCTTGCATATCCTGGATTCTTCTGTCCAGGGTCTGAATTAGGTTCTTCATTGTTAGGACTCTTTTGATTAGAGAGATTTTTTCAGTCCTATTTCCAATTCCCATTCTCACCAGCTGGGAACTTGTCCTATAATTGAGCACTTCAATCATCTTGGGGGCAATCTCAGGCATATTGCCTAGAGATGCCCTTGCTCTGTGCAGTTCTTTTCTTGCTCTACTAATGAGTCCCACTTGCTCATATATGGCTTCAATGTACTCCCATTGGTTAGTTATTGATTGTCCAATGGTGGTCCAAATCACTTGTTTGAGCTCTACTGTAACTTTATCAAAACTGAGCTCCTTTTCTAGCTCTGCAATTCTTTTCTTCAGAGCTTTTACTTCTCTTTCCCTCTCAGCCACGTTTTGCTTAGACTTATCATATTTTTCATTTATTTTTGCTAAGTTGTCCTAGGCTTGGCTGAGTTCTGACATCTGAGCCTCCAGCACCTGTATTTCTTGCCTCAGCTTCTGCATGTCCAGGCTTTCAGCCTGCTCTGTTATTGGTGCTGAGGTGGTTGGTGCTGTGGTGCCTGGAGCATCCTGTTGTGCCTGTTGCTTTGGAGGGATAGTATCTTGAGGGGTCTCCTCAAGGTTTATTGCTTCTGTGGGCGGCTTGGAAGATTGCCCTGCCTCCCTCCTTTGTAATGCTGCTTCCAATGTAGTCTCTGTATCTTGCAGCTTTTCCTGTGTTTCTATCAGCTCCTTGTATAATGTCATCAATAATGAAGCTGCATCCTTTTCTTGCCTCTGCTGGGCAACCTCATCTGTCTGTGGGTGTAGAGTTGGGGGGATCTTCAATTTTTTTTTTATTGCAGCCATGTCTGCATCCCTCAGTTTAAGGACTTGTTGTATTGCCTTAACGTCATTGGGGTCATGCCCAAACTCTATGATTATTTCTTCTAATGCCTTGATTCTGTTATCTTTAGCTTGGGAGGATGCCCTCTCCAACTCAAGTTGTGCTGCAGTGTTGTTTAAGCTATTTTGCAGCCTGTAATTAATCAAGGTCGTGTCTGCCATAGTGGCATAGACCATCTCACCCGTCTGTTTGTGAAGTTCAATCTGATCTATGGGGTGGATGTCTTTTGAGAGGACTTCCAAATTAGTCCTGATATAATCTGCAGCTGTTTGTGGTTGCTACACTGTAGGAGTGAAATGGCTCATGGTCATCTTGCCTTCTTGCACATCAAAGGCAGCCATGAGCCTTTGCTGATTTGCAGGAGTCATATTTAGTAGGAGATTGTAAAGCCGAATTTTTATTGGCTCACTCCATCGCTTGGCCTATTTAAACTGTTCTTTTATAGATGTAGCTGTGTTCTGCTGTTACCCTGAGGAGCTCACCTCTCCTAGTGTTGCCTTATCTTGCTCCTGCTGTAGGGAGCTGGCAAAAGTCTCCACACTTTGCATCTCCTCCTCTGAGAAGGGATTCAGTCTTTGCCGCTTGTCTGATGTTTCGGTGAGGGGGGTTTCCTTCTCTCTTTTTCTACTGATATCCTCCCTTTGAGGGGTTTGGAGGATGGAGGAGTCTACCTGGAATCCTGCCTAGGAGGCGCCATTGATGTTGTCCTTTCTTGAGTAGCTGCCTGGCCCTCTCCTTTCTGTTTCTCCTGACCCTGTTGGTCAGCTTGTTGCTGTTCCTGCTGGGGCTGCTGTTGATGGCCCTGTTGGCCCTGTTGTTGTTGTTGGCCCTGTTGGCCTTGTTGGTCCTCTGTTTCTTCCATCACTTTATCTTTTCCCTTGCTCTGTACTTGATTTGAAGTTTGCACTGCCTCTTGTTGTGTTGCAGAGGATGAAGCAGGTGCTGTTGTCTGAGGATTTGGTAGAGCAGGCACCTGAGAAGGACATTCCAAGTCAGCCACTTTTAATAAATGCCTTCTAGCCCTTTCAACTAGCTCTTCTTGAGACACAGGCTCTTCTAATGTGTTTCTTCTCCACTTTGGTTGGTTAGCATGTCTTAGAACGTGGAACCTGCTCTCATGTTCATAGCTAGAGAGCTTGCATTTCTGTCTTCTTAGGGATATAAAGTTGTTGGGGTCATAAGGCTTCCAAAGGAAGCTTTGTTTTAGGCCAAGGCCTTCCAACATCCTATCTGCTTCCTTCCATCCCTCTCTTCTGTTTAGAATGAAATGGCCAAGCTGGTTTCTAACTTTGAGTTGTGCCTTTTTACCTTTTCCTGCAAAGTGGACCTGATCGGCATTACCGAATTATCTGAAATATTCCAAGGCAAAGAGCCTCATGGGCACAAATCTGGGCAGCTTGTATGGGCGCAGCTCACACCCATATATTCTAATCATAGTGTGATGCTGGTAAAAGTACCAATCTCCTATGCTGTAGGCAGTGGACAATTGCAGAATCCTCTGCATTTCATCAGAGAGTCATGGAGGGGGTGATGTCAAGAGCAGAGACAAGGCCGGATGAATGAATAAGTCTATGAACTCAGAATATGTATATGGTGAATATGCAAGGATGTGGAAGACTGAGCTCCAGTATACCACTGATCTTGGGTTTCCTGCTGCATCTGTTCTCTTGATTTCAAAGGAGAACTT
>APFE031295201.1:0-24094 GCA_000404065.3 Pinus taeda
TATTGCGTTCCTGTTTAAATCTGGATTAGTGGTATCAGAGCGGTCTACTTTTTCTCTGTTTTTCTTTGCATGTCCCCAACGAGGTCGGGATATAAGGAGTAAGGGCTTGAACTGGTCGAACCTTTGCAAGACCAACCTCGCTAATCCCGACGGCCTCCCATGGCGGATGAGAAGAAAGACGAGGGGGCAGGAGATCCTATCAAAATCTTGCTTGAAGAAGCCCTCGAGTGGCAAAGGAACACGATGATGGATAGCTTTGCGCAGATCCTTCAGCGACTACCTAGAGGTGACGCATCGGCTTCCAGCAGCGACTCTGGAAACGCCACGCCCTTTAAGGTACAAGTTAATTTTGAAATCCCCATCTTCGAGGGTAAAATAGACGCAAATGCCGTAGATAAATGGTTAAATATGTTAGATGGGTATTTCACTGTTCATGAATTTTCAAGTCGGGAAAAGATTGTTTTCGCTCTTCTCAAAGCAGCCCCCCACGTCAAGGACTGGAGGGAAACCTACTGCGAGCAGAAGGATGAAAGTACAGGCTCACTATTTTCGGTCGCACCCACTTGGAATGACTTCCGGGATGCCATCAAGGAGCAGTACTAACCTGTCAAAAGCTATGAGGACAAATACATCAAATGGACCACACTGCGGCAGGGACGAGACCAAGATGTTCCAGAGTTCACAAACATTTTTCATACCCTTCGCACACAGTTGGGTATCAAAGATTCTGAGCAGCATCTGGTGCTCAAATACCACAGCTGCCTACACAGATACATCCAGGAAGAGATGGAGTTCTTGGACATCTCCTCACTCAGCACAACATACCGATACTCTGTCAAAATCGAGCAAAAGTTCAAACAGAAGAAGAGAGACGTTGGATCTGCAAATCCGAAGCCCAAAGGACAAAGCCAAGGTGGGGTGACCCAAGACAACCCGTCGAAGCCACAAGAAAAGAACAACCCACGAAACCGAAGAAGGACACAGGAAAGTGGTGTGAGTTCCACAAGAGTCCCACTCATAACACAAGTGAGTGTCGGACCAAGCAGTCATTGGTGGCTGAGTTGAAGGCTTCCGAATCAGATACATGTTCCGGCCCTGAGCCAGAACCCGGCAAGGGGAATGGCAAAGGGAAGCAGATCATTGATGCGGATCCCAGCGCCACTGTTGCCACTGCCAAAATCCAGAAGAATGAGCCCGAAGAGCCAGAGGAGGGGAACGTCTTTTCCACTCACAGATGTGGGTGAAGGGTTCGCCGCTACAATTCATTGTCGACAGTGGCAGCCAAAAGAACCTGATTTCAGCAGAGGTCGTGAAGCGGTTGGGCCTACCGACTACACGACACCCACAGCCATACAGTATCGGGTGGCTTCATGAAGGACGAGATCTCAAAGTTTGCCAGTAGTGCCGCCTTCCCTAAAGCACAAGCCCTTCACAGACGAGGTATTGTGTGATGTTACACCTTTGGATGTTTGTGATGTACTATTAGGCCAGCCATACTTATGGAGGCGACATGCTGTGTATGAGTCAAGTCCTCGTGCTGTCATTATTTCTTTGAATAATTCATTATACAGGATACCGGAGGTAGCCCCACCTACCGCCACATCCTTGATCACTGCTAAGAAAGGCAGCAAGCTCATATCACAGACCAGGAAATTCATCTGTATGGTTCACTCCCAAAGTAAGGGGAAGATCGTTGCTACATCCATGACCACCGCAAAGGTTTCCTCCACACAGCAGCAGCAGCAAAGGGATACGGTCATGACAGAACACAGGAACAACTTCTCCTCACCCATAGGGGTACCACACAAGCTTCAGGTGGGCAACAAAGTCTGGTTGCATCGACAGAAAGAACGCCTTACCAGAACCCATCAGAAGCTCAGACCACTCCAACATGGTCCTTACAGCAGTACCAAGCTTGAGGGGAACAATGCTTTGGAGCACAGCATTCCTCCATTCCTTCACCTGCACCAAGTGTTCAATGTGGACAGTCATCGACCATGCTTCCCACCATTACTGGACACATCAGACAGTGCAGAACAAGTTCAGCAGATGGAGGAACTCAACGCAATGGGGACCATTGCTTCCTAAGGGGGGAGGAATGATCGATGTGGATATTGGTGGCCACCTGCCAAGTCCATCTGGAACCCCATCATTGTCTCTTTCAGCATTTTCAGTTTCCTTAATTGTAGCACAACTTATTATTTTTAGCAGTTTTTCGGGTCCTGAACTTCCGGAGCAGCCGTTTTGACGCCCTAAACGACGTTTTTTGGGGAATCCAGGGGCAACATGGGTCCATGCAATGGACCGATGTTGCCCGTTCCAACAATGATAGTGCTCGAATAGATATTGCTAATGAGCTATTGTACGCGTCAAACGGAGATCGTATGCCAAAGTTATGACCCCGGGAAATTGATGTACCAATTTACCCAAAACGGGGCCCACAATTTGGCGTTTCATCTTCTAAGGGTCGGTTTTGGAATGTGAAGGGTTTTCCATTGTTTCTCAATAATAAATAGGCCTTCGAGCCTCATTGTAACACAAGTTCGGAACAGTTCAGAGACATGTAGCCGCACATCTCTTCTCAGAGATAAGCTACCATCGTCCTAGCTGGTTTATTTCCAATTCTAGTTGTAAGCATATTTCGGTATTCTCCATTAATGAAATGAAGTGTTATTTCCGCTGCATCTCTTTATTTATGGTTAGCGCATCTCTGTATTTATGGTTATCTCTGTAATCTATTGCGTTCCTATTTAAATCTGGATCACATATGTGGAGTTGTCTTAGGAAGTCCTTATTTTCATGATCGTGATGCAGTATTTTATAGGAAAGAGCATAAATATCAGCTTAAGAAAGATGGGGTTGAATTTATTGTCAGGGCACATCAAAGTAAAAATCACTTGAATTTAGTTGTTGCTAATTAGATGAAGTGATTAATAAGTTCAAATAAGAGATTCGAAATCATGTGTGAAGGAACAACATAAGAATCGACATGATGTTTGTTTAGGTTATGAGTCATAGCTTAAAGATAGTTTGATCCAAGAGGTAGAAAATTTTCCAGTTGATGTAGGGAATACAACATGAATTATAGTTGATGCCTAAAGCTCCTCTTCCTAATGTAAAAATGAATCAATTCAGTCCAAGTTTGGAAGTTAGCAGTTACAGGGATGCAAGGCAGTATTTGGGAAATTCAGTGTTAAATTTCTCTTGTATGGTGTCACCATTTCATGTTTCAAACAGTTTGGAAGCCTAGTTTCAAGTGGAGAGGAAGCCCACTTATTTTCATATCAAATCCTTTTCTAAAGCAGTGTTAAAGTAAAGAATACATCTAAGAGAAACTTATGCATCAGGGGAAAGTGCTAATCAATGGAAACATCAGTTAATGAATGAAGAAACAATTATTCAAACAAATCAACAACCATTTCAATACTTTCAAAGTCAAACTAAGTTGCAACAATTTTCATATTACAGTTTGATGAGTTTATTGCAGCAAGTTCACTTAGTACTAAGGAATCGTGAAAGTATATCAAGTCAAGTAGCTAGTTTGATGTCAAAAATGTCTTTGATTGTCTCTGTCATTTTGCAATATAGATTTTTAATACATGTCAATAGTATTGAACAATATCTTGTAGATATTGTTTTCAAAGATGTGTATGAATCACTAGTTCATGGTAATTTGTGGAAAGAAATCAATTGCCATGTTCATAACAGGTTGTTTGACCATCTTTGTAACTTGTGTATACTACAAATGGATGGAATAGTTCACAGATTCAAAATGTGACATGGAAGCTCTACCCTCACTTGTTATCTGTCTGGTCAAACTTTTGTGGGCCAAAAGCTTCCAAGTGGAAAGGATTGATCCAGGAGGATCTTGTTAAATTAATTGCATAGGTTCAGTTTCATCATCAGCATTCAGTTTCTAGTGTCTTCATCTTCGATAGTGATGTTTATGGTTCACGTTGTTTGGTGATGTCAATGGTTTTCATGGTGTTCAACAAATATGGTTTAGTACTTGGTTGTCGTCATGTGGTTGCCGTCAGTTCCTCCAAGATATGGTTGTCAACATGTGGTTGTGATCAGTTCTACCAGGATATGGTTGTCGACATGGATTGGTCATCCACCTTCTAGAGTTTTTTTGTCAACAAGGGTTTGTCGTCATCTGGGTTTGAATTTCGCTTTGTGACAACTGGTTGTAAATGGGTTTTTTGATGTAAAGGCTAAAACCTTATGACTAAAACCTAGCCCTAAAAAAATATGGTGAAAAACATGTAATTCAAGACCTAACACCGAAAACCATAAACTAAACCTAAATCCATGTATTAAAATTAATTTAAAATTAATAACCCTAAGTCCTAAACCTATCGAACCATGTTACATTACCAAGCCATGTTAAAAAGATCTAATTACAAACACCTAGACACATAAAACTATGACCGAGACCTATTCGGGCTATTGCAACACTTTATTAAACATAAACATTGCAAAATTCCATATACCAGTCCTAACTGCAGGGTTTAGACTATGTCGAAACCACGGCCATGTGAGTAGTTTTGGTGGAAGTTAACTTGTTATAAAGTTAACTGCAGTCCCTAAAACGGATGTAACCCTAACCACATCAACAATGTGAACAACTCTATGGGTAGACTGCAATGGAAATATCATCGAGACCGCTGACATGTGAACAGGCCATATTAACCACAAACCGTCACTGTTTCGTCCAGTAGGCAGCAGAACCAATGGGATATAACCGCGGGTTAGTTAATAGTGCTCACATTCATTGTCTCCCTCCTCCGCCTGGTTAGCAAACGACTAATGATTTTGAGTTATAATAAGGTCGAAATGTGGGTTTTGGATTTGAATATTGTTATTTGATTAATCCTAAGAACTAATAACATTAACTCCTTAACCATAAACCCTAAATTTAGCCCCTAAAGTTAGCTAGTTAATTCCTAAACTTGTATGAAGAAGTTCAAATGTGTTTGCACGGCTATAAAGGCAATTTTTCTCATTGAATATGGGGATGAGTGGTTTTGAGTTTTAGAGTGCAGATTCTAAAGGATATAGGAGATTTTTTTTTTCAGTGTAACACGGGCATCGGGAGTCGAAATTGGAAACCGAGGTAGGCAATTGAACGCTGGTTGAGAGAGATTTCTTGTGACAATGACGAGAAGTGCTTGCGTGCACAATCAATCTGGTCAAATTACTATGTAATCAATCTCCTCAGATTCAATCCTAATAAAGTGGTCGCCCATCTTGAAAGTGGACCTAGAAATGTAGTCCATTAGGGATTAACTCCATAATAAATCTTACTATCTGGTAGCGCTGTGTTTTGTTGTTTTCACTTTTGTTTTACATATTTCTTAAGTTTATTATCTGCCGTAAAGTTTTTCTTCTCAAGCAATTCTCATGGTTTAAGCACTTAGTTAACATTCAATTCACTAATGGCATTAATCAATTCTACATCAGTTTGACATATGATAGTTTCAGATCATTCCTTTTCTTCACGGGTGTTTAAAACATGTTTCATGGTAAATAAATTGTTTGCGACAACTTTCATCATTGTGTGAAACTTGCGACATTGACAACACAAAGTGTGACACTTGAAGATATGGGACTTGAAGTGTGAGAAAATAACATATAACAGATGCCCCCTAAAGCATGAAGTCAGAATGGGAAGTGGTGTTTGAAATTATTTACAAGAAAAGGCAATGAATTAGAGAACCACCATCAAGAGACCTGCAAATCACACATAATATAATATATATGACATCTTTGACGTAAGTATGCTTAAAGTGTAACCATCTAACAACACATGGATCCCCAGCATGGACGGATCCATCCGTATAGAAAGGATCATGTTTACAATCATGAATAATTAAAAACTCCACATAGCTTGGATTTATCAAAAGAAACCCAGGGTCTTCATCTCCATCTCGATCCAACCAAAGTATGAATCTTACCATGCGAATAAATGGTTTGTAGTCGAACATGGTAGAAACCACCTAATTACCAGTCAATGATGTAAACTATTAACAGGCATGAGAGAAGCCACTAATGATGATGATGGCTCTCAAGGTACAAAAACACAATTCACAATCATAAACAATGAATCTAAAGTTGAACACTTGCAGAATCATTCGATCAAAGGCCAGTGATGTGAACCTATCATCGAATGCAAATAACCTCCCATTGAGGCATGCAAGCTCCAAGGTACTAAAAGGGAGTTCCTAAATCATCTTCCTAGATAATGAGTTGGAGTCGAAATGAAGTGATCCATTGAAGCAAGGCCATAATGTTTCCCACATCATTGACATGAAACATAGGATTTTACAAAGTTGTCAAGAGTGATTCAGGATTGATGCTGAAAATATCAAACAGGGTATTAGTGGTTTGAAATTGCAGGTGGAACTTCTCTTGAACATATCGGTTACACGACCCAAAATTTGGCAACATTTGACTCAAAATAGGATCATAGGTCACTGTGACAATAGGACAGTTGAGAGGAAAATGGATTCCCCAAACCCAGTAAGGCAAGCGATGAAGTGAGGATACTCGAAACCTGACATGAGATAAAGTGGCATGCCGTCTTTTATACAAAATACAAGATATATGTTTCTTTCCATTTACCCCCACTATTTCTAGTGAAAGCCTCTTTACTTTTAATCTCAAGATTGAAGAGGATACCATATTCTTGTCATATAATTTCATGCTTCAGATGAATCCATCCTAGTATTTTTAACGAGCCCTAGGAATGAGTAGTTTGGTCTCATCATGGTGACAAGTCCTTTGTCATTTCAGTTTTATGAGTCCGACAGAGGGGTAACTCAATGTATTTTTCATGTTTAGAGAGTTTGAGAAAGAGTCAAAAATAAAACTCGAGATATTGCTTTTTGTAGACAGTCTCTTGAATCTGAAAAGGTAGAAAATGATATTCAAGAGAACCTCTTAGCCATGTTTGACTAAGGTATTCCTTTTTCGTCACTAGTCTACCTCAGTGTTAGAAAGGGTTAAAATTATACTGAGTAGATTTCTTTTCATTTACTTTTACGAGTTCGAAAAGACAAGTGCACGACAATATTTTCATATTTTCATATTTTTGGAGTCTGAAAAAGAGCTAAAAGAGGACTCCTCCTGGAGGAACAAGTGGTATAAAAGGTAGAAAATGTTTCCGGTGATGACGAAATTTCTCAAAAAATATAAAGGTCAAGGGGATGGCTAATAACAATACTCATCATAGAGGTTCCTCAGGAAAGGGTAAATAAACCAAATGAAAGAGTATGATTGGCCAAAGAGATGGTGACAATGGAATGAGAAAACCAAGGCTCATTTAGAAAAAATAGGCTAATAAAAATGGCAATCACGAGAGGTAAAGTGGGAATTGTTTCATTTTTACACAAGCTTGAAACATGGGAAACTATGCTTGAGGATACTTGAATATGGTTTCATTTTTCACAAGCTTGAAACATGAGAAAAAAACTATGCTTGGATTTGATTTCATTTTTACAGAAGCTTGAAACGGAGAGAAACTATGCTTGAGATTAGTTTCATTTTTACCCAAGCTTGAAACAAAGAAAAAATATGCTTGAGATTGGTTTCATTTTTACACAAGCTTGAAACAAAGAAAAAATATGCTTGAGATAAGTTTGCATGCCCCCAACATAATGACTCAATTCGAGGTACATGCCCCCCAAGCTTCATTTCATTCACCTAAGTAAAATACTGCTTACTAACAGGTGGATGGAATGAAGGTTCATTACGAGATCAACTGAAAGACTTGATTGGGAATTTACGAGATCTTAATCAAAAACTCGAATTAGAAGGGGATTTGTTTCATTTTTTAACGAGCTTGACACAAGTAAAGGAACTTTGCTCCGAGAACCTTGATTCATTTTTTAAGGAGCTTGACACAAGGCAAGGAACTCTACTCCAAGAACCTCGATTCATTTTTAAGGAGCTTGACACAGGTAAAGGAAATCTGCTCCGAGAAACTTGATTCATTTTTTAAGGAGGTTGAAACAAGACAAACAACTCTTCTTTGGGAACCTTGATCATGGACCATAAGAGGCCATGGCTTCCAAGAGGTTCTTATCATATGGGAGAACAATGCTCTGCAAGTCAAGGGATCTAATGGAAAGATCAGACTTTAATGCCTCTAGTACTTGATGCACTATATCACTGACTAGATCATCTGTAAGTGTGGGCATGGAATAGGTGGCCACATAACTAACCTATGGCGGGGGTGATACCACTTGCATGTAAGGACCATTTAGGGAAGATGGTTGATTGGGAGTCAAATTAGGACCAACAAACAAAAGTTGATCAATGGTCACGATTATTCCTTCATGCGAGAAACATATCCCACGAAAGAGAGAAGAGACAAGAGCTCCCATGACATAAACATAGTTACAACCAAGGAGTAAATTAAAATCCAAAGGGCCTTAGACAACCATCACATCGATATAAATGATTTTTCCTCCCAAAGTAATAGGAAACTTAGGAAGGATCCCTAAAGGTTGATAGGTTCCTTTGTTAAAAGCCAACAAATTATGGGTAACGGGCACAAGCTACGGAGAACCTAAAGCTTACCAAGTAGTTGATGACAAATGACTTCATCTATGATTGTGTCAGGAATAGGTATATTATAAGCCTTTATTATGATCTGAAAGGGCACATAAGAAGGAAGATGATATCCTGCCAGTCGACTCTAATCAAAGGAAGTGACCATACTACTTGGAGATGTTTCCATGGGAATGGGAGAACTTCCCCCTTGCATTATGGGAATGGGAGGATCGCCCCCCAGTACAGTGGGAATGGGAGGATTATCCCCTAATTCATTGGAATCTGAAGAAATAAGGAGAACCTGAGCGGTATGAAATTCACTCGCTACGAGAAAATTACAATCAACTAAAGGTGGAATCGAGTCAACCATTTTCGCAACCAATGGTTGGTTGGGAATGGGCTCATGGGATTCACATTCAAAGAGAGTGAGATTGACTAGAGATGAATTATAATCAATCACGTGGTTAAATAGTGGAGGATCATGGGAAATATTCTGATAACCAGTTGGAAGACGAGGTTGAGAAGTTGTAAGGTTGTCCAAAACTTTGGAGGCTTCATCCATATAAGGACAAAGGTGAATAGGATGACGCCCTTCACATAACCTACAAGGAAATTTGACTTTACCCTTTTTCCCATGGACCTTACTATCACTAGTTGAGGTTTTATCACCAACATGATCTCTAGAGGCTGATGACAAAGGTTGATGTAAGCCTGTGGACCACACTTCTAATACCTTGGGAATACTAAGAAAATACCTAAGAAGGTGGTCACCCTTACATAGCCTGCAATAGAACTTCACTTTGTGGGGATGATTAGAAGGTTTATCCACATTAGTTTCATCTGTAGCAATGGTTGCTTGGTTGCCCCTTTTTTTATTTTTCTTCTTCTTCATCATCCTCTTCTCCTTCTTCTTAGCTCATTGGATACTAGAATGAATACTTTCACGAGTCGAAGAGGGAGGAAGGGATGAAGAAACAATAAGTGAAGAAGGAAAGTGTCAAATTTAGGATCAACATGAGATTGATGTTGTTGAGGTGGAGGAGAACTTGGTTGAGAAGCAGTTTGGATATTCAAAACCATAAGGGTTGACAACAACCAAATTGGAAAACCAATGGTAAATCTGGGAAGGGATAATGTTGCCATATAAAGAGCACCAACATTCCCAAAAGAAGGAAAAGGACCATGATTCCTGTGAGAGGGGTTTCCTTGATTGGTAGACTCAAGAAATGTTTTCATTAGTCTCAACCTAAGATCCATTAAGGAGTTATTCCACAGGGAGGATCTTATTTTGTGGTCAATTAATTGATTTTAGAAATTAAAGACATAAATCAAAAGAAAGGGGTAACTAGGAAAAGGGGTTTACTAAGCAACCATGAATTGAAATATACACCTTGGCGAACCAAGGACTTAACATACAGTAGCCAATCTCCCTAAATGTTGTGTTCAGTGTATCACATTATACAAGGCGACAGACTTAGTTACCTATGGATGGATAGAAACCTATAGGGGTCTCTCAAAATATACTCGACGATACGTGGGAGTAAATTCCATAGTAGTGTTGTCTAATGCATAATCGTTCTATGAGAGCATTCCTTTATACTTTTGATCCATGGAGCACCATCCAATATACCCGAAGGTACGTGGAGAACAATCTTATACACTTCCTTACGTGGAACGAGATTTCACCCCCAGGATGCGGTGCTGGAAAATAAATACAACTCCTACGTTTAACAATGCTAGAACACATCTCTCGCCTAGACCTCTAGATGTTTTAGATAATTTTCCAAATTATCCTTTGGTTAATTGAGATAAATTTTAAAGTTGATCTTGAATTATGTTTTGGTTTCAAGGCTCAAAAATCGATGACACTTGAACACACCTACGATGAAACTAATATGAAAAAAGCATTATTTTCATTTCAATGAAAGTTATCTAGTGTAAGGAAGAAGTGCAAACATAAATGCAACAATAAGATATGCAACCAACATTAGCTTCCTAACCAACTCTTTCAATTCCACAATTCCAATGCAACGATAACAAATTAAATGAATTTTAATTCACTAAAGTTCACCTACATGAATATTTTTTTTCTTTTCAAATGAATGAAGGTGCACTTATCAGCTTTCAACATTAAGAAATATTATCTATGCTCAATGACAATCTCCAAAACAACTTTCTAGTGCAATGTAATCTAATGCAATTTCCAGAAGTAATGATTAAATTTGAGATGAAGGCTTAACAAATGTAAGTGCAACTTCTTTCTGGTTTCCAAAAGAATTAAAAATGATTATCAGACAGCAAATTAGTAACACTTGCAAGCAATTAAACAACAAATTCAATTTTCCAAAGAACTAAATATTCAACCAAAGTTCGTTTTCACTACTTCAACGTGGAACAAAATTTTGAAAACCGCAAATATTCTAACAACAATAATTCAAATTCTATGCACACAGAGTAGGAGAAATACTTTAGATATTAATATTGACAGGGTATTTAATATGACTATAATGAGCAAAATCCATGCTGGAAACACTTTGTTTTGTATAAAAAAGCATGCTGAGTGAGAAAAAATTAGGAAAAAATAAACAAAGTTGAACCGGGATCTAAACTTGACACTCAACACCATACACCACTTAGAATATGAATCCACAACAATCCAAATTTATGGATCACTAAGAGGTTGACCAAACTTATCAAAAGAGACCAAAGACAAAGGATGTTGGAAGGGTTATGTACTCCCTAGAGGAGTCGCCATTTTGTTGTGCAAGAAATCCTTTTTGTAGAAATAAATGGTCCCTCTAGTTCTATGGGAGGATCTAGCAACTACAGAAGACAATTAGATGAACTCTTTCCTAATTCATATTAGAAAATACATAGGAGGATAGATCTCCTACCTCTCTCTGATGTTATTACCCTTGTTGTCACCCTTGACTCTTTGGATTCAAAGCTCACAATCTCCTCTTCATTGGTGTAGATGAGTTCCTGCAAGAAAGATCAAGTGGAGACAACAAAACTATGCCAATCATAACATTTTCTAATACAATTTATGTAACATATAAGGAACATTACAATAATTGACATAGTTATGGAAAGAAAACAAAATTGTCTTATTAATAGATGAAAAATTTAGCATTAGAATCAATGAAGCCTTGATGTTGGAAGCCTCCTTCAAGTGAGATTCCAATTCCAAGCCTTAGCCTTATAACACTTTTCTCCTTTGAAAATAGGCAGAATTTGGGCAAAATTTAGCACTAGAATGGAAACCAACCCACCAACAGCCAACTATTAGTGGATGGTGGGAAATTCATTTATAGGGAAGGAGAGGGAGTTGAAGATCCATGAAAATAGGGAGGAGTTACACATCTCAAGGGAGATATCCATGGAAAGAGGATATACGGTCTCATTCAAAACTTCGTCTACCTAAAACCACATCATCGTTCTCAAGCCTTCTAGTAAGAGAAGCTTCTCCTCCATTTTGGGAAAAATTCCTGAATAGGACCAGTGCGGATTTTACTGATAAAAGTAGAGTTGGAAGCATTAGTCATGTGTTATTCCAGAGGTTGACAACACGTATTTTCCTTATAAAAGTAGTGTTGGTCATGCAAAAAAAGGTTTTTGACAAACTCTTCAGAATTCTTTCAAGGCAAGTCTTCTTCCTTTTCTTCAGGGATGTTCCAAACATGTCTCATGGTGAAAATATTATTTGCGACAAATTTCATCACTTTGCGACATTGAAAACACAAAGTGCGAAATTTTAGGATACAAGACTGGGGGTGTGAAAAAATATTGTATAACATAACCTTCATGAGTTCTAAATGTTGTTTTCAGAATGTATACAGTCTTCATTCTAATTTGATGATATCTTGAACAATGATCCAACTTGGTGAAGTAAATTTCTCCATGTAATTCATCCAATAATTCATCAATGACAGGAACGGGAAATTTATCTTTAATAATGAGCTTTTTGAGCTCCCTATAATCTGGACACATGTGCCATGATCCATCATTCCTATGCACCAATACTAGTGGAGCTGAAAAATAAATTTCGACTAGGTTGAATTTTACTGGCCTCTAGCATTTATGCAATCATACGTTCAATTTCACTCTTTTGGGGATAGGGATATTTGTAAGGCCTAATGTTTGGAGTAACACTTCCTAAAATCAAATTAATAGAATGATCATGATCATGAATAGGTGGGAGGCCTTTGGGAGTCTTAAATACCTTGGAATGATTGTCAAAGGAATTTTGGAGATTTGGAGAAATAGATGATTTCGATGTCTGAAACTCTAGTGAGCATAATTGTGCAATTACGCCTCATTGTTCTTTCTTTAGAAGCTTTTTCATGCTATTAGATATAATTATCTTTCCTGGTTTCCCTGCGATACCCCTTAATTCACCTTCCTTTCCTTCCCAAAAAAATTTCAAGAAAAGTTCTTGAAAATTAAAAGCTATCGTACCCAAAGATTGTAACTATTTGACTCCTAGTACAAAATCAGCACCACCCAAAGGAATCGAAAGAATCAGACTATTCAATACATATTCCTCCATGGTTAGCTTGATATTATGGTACTTTCCAGAGAAATTTATAGTTCCTCCATTTGCAACCATCACTTGAAACTCTAGTGCTGGGTATAGGAAGAAATTCAATTCCTTGGCTATCTTACAATGAATAAAATTATGGGTACTATCCAAATCAATCAACATTATTAACTTTTTCTTCTTGATATTTCCTTCTATCTCGAGAGTTTGAGGAATGGTAATTTTTGCAAATGCATTACAAGATATGGTATGACTTATTTCTTCTTTCTCTAGGGTTGGTTCCTAGTGTATATCCTATTCTTTTTAAGTTTATTGTTCCTTTTCCTCCTCCTCTTCACAATCTATGTAAAATAATTTCTTCTCGGCACACTTATGATCTTTAGTGTATTCTCTATCACAATTGTAGCAAAACCCATTTTCTCTTTTTTCTTCCAATTGTTGTGGTGTCAACCTTATAGGTTGTGGAAGGGTAGGAGAAATAACACTTCCATCCTTATAGTTGTGAGTGGTAGGCTTCCTTGTTGCCATAATTTTGCTTTAAATTTTTCTTGCCAACCTGAATGCCTTCTCTAATGAATCAGGTTCCAAAAGGAAAACCTCATGTTGGATGTTATCCTTTAAAGTCCCTATGAATTCATCAATCCTATGCTCCTATGGAATATCATATACTCTTATATTCAATTTTTGTAAGTTGTCAATGTGCTCCGCAATTGAACCCTTTCATTTGAGATTTATCAATTTGCTAAAGAAGGTGTTTCTCTTTGTATCCTCATAATGTGCTATCATTTCCTCCATAAAAATTGACTAAGTGACAAGTGGTTTACGAGAATAAAGCCATTGATACCAACAAAATGATTGGGTTCTAAATATAAAGTTGTAATGCGTACCTTTTGTGTGTGTTTCACATTATGGAGATAAAAATATTGCTCCATCTATAGTATCCATGTTACCGGATCCTTGTCATAAAACTTCCTCATATCGATCTTTTGAATATGGTGCGTCGTCAATCCAACATTGGAGTCTATAAAATCATGATTAACATTTATTTGTTCTCATAATGAGTTTCATCTAATACCTTTTCTCAATTAGGAAGCGTTTCTTGTGGCAACTTTGTCAAACCTTCCTTCAAACCTTCCATGTCTGCTTTTAAACCATTTTTCAAATCTTCCATGTTGCCTTTCATTTTTTCTTCTATACCATCCATATTAGCTTTCATTCCATCCTTCAAACCTTCCATGTATGATTTTAAACTATTCTTCAAACCATCCATATTAGCTTCTATTTCATTTTTGGTTACTCTTTGTGAGAGAGATTTGTTGCACTTGATCTCACAATTTTGATATACCATGCTACATTTATTCCTCTTATTCATGTGTCATAGAAGAGATTTCTATTTTCTTAGTAGGCGTGTCCATTTTTTTTGTTTTGAGGAATTTTAAAACCAAAAAAAGATATATATGATTCATTATTCCCTTTGAACAACATCAAATTGATTTTTCAAACAAACTTTATGCAAAATTTAAAAAATACACACCTTTTTCTTGCTTTTTAGGAGCTCGATCTTGAAATGATTGTAACTCTATAATTTCAGATCTTCGAGTTCTGAAATTTTTTCGTGTGGTAGCTCTCTGAGTCCTATTTCCAACCCCAAAATTTTGATCAAGATTGGATTCATCAAGAAAGAGTTATGCCAAATCTCCCAAGGTGACCTCATTATGGATTGGTTTAGTAGAGCGAAGTTGTATGAGATGCCACATGTCACTATTTCAACCTTAGGCCCTGAAATTATTACAAAAAAGGATACAGTCCATGCAATTTGAACCACTTTGTATATAATTTAAATCTGATGTCTGAAACAAAATTTATGACGATTTTCCCTAGCTCACTTGTTTGAGATAGTATTCTGGAACCTACAAAAACCCTAACTTCTTCAGAGCCTATCTCTGAAAATATAATGAACTAAGATCTGAAATTTTTACATGAATTCTAGCTCCATGTGGTAAAACTTTCAAATTTTAAATCCTCGTAGAAAAACATTATAGTGAAAATTCCAAGATGACATGTTTGAATAAGCGAAACCCTAGAATCCAAAGCTGTGATACCAAATGTTATGCAACTAGCTAAAAACTAGATATATCAATGACTTAAAAATTATCCTCTTCGAGGGGGGAACATCCTTTAAATTACATAAATGAACAATCCTTGGATGATTCAAATGATAAAACCTCCTTTCTATATATAGGAGTCTAAGGGGTCACAATATAATCAGAGCCTACATAACAATAATAATTTAAGGGCACAACAATAACAATAGTGGGCTTCTATGGGGCACAATAATAACAATATGGGGACTACATGGGCACAACAATAGCAATAAAGGGGATACACTAGTATTATAGGGACCTAACAAAATTTGTACCCTTATTGATGCATTCAATAGTCACCTTCGAGACTTTGAATATATGAAATTTGTCAAGATTTAACCATCTGGAACAATAAAAAATGCCCATAGCATAATAATCTTTGCCCTATTGTTTGTCCCAACACCTCCATTCCAACAATATTGGAATACATAATCCAATTAATAGCTATACGAGCACCACCTCCACAAATTGATTTTTGTGTAGCCCCATCAAATTGCCTAATCAAGAAGGCAACTTATGGATTCATGTCATGTACTTCTATGGAATATTTTGTCCAAGAACTTGGTGATATACCAAGGTAAGGCACATATGTTAGAAACCGTACGACCAATTTTGAAAGGTATTTATTCAGATATAGAGGAATTTTCGCCCCATCAAATACCCTGACATATTTTGAATGGAAGGGATATGTCTGCCCTCCTAGATTGTACCAAGATTTGAAGCATTCCTCAATAGACTAGTAGCACTAACTTGCATTAATCCATAGAGTTTGTAACAATATTATCCAAGTAGCAATAGAATAAGGACATAGAATTAATAAATAAATAATGTTCTCAATAGATCCATGACATAAATTACATGTACTAGGGCCCTGGAACCCATATCTCCAAATATTGTCCCAGGTTAAGGCTTGATTCCTCCATACAATCTAGCCAAATTGTTTTCTCTTGTTTGGCATATGCCAAGTCTAGACCATGTGAAACCAACATTTTTCTTTCTGCCTGCTAAGTGAGAGAGAAATTAAATGATATATACCTCTAACTAAAATATGTTTCAGAGATAAACCACCATTCCAACGTAGATGATCTAAGTTATGGCTTAAAGAATACCCACCATCGAAAATTGTTATATATACCTGTTCCATATGTCAGAGAACTCGTTTATTATACCCAAGTCCTCTGCATCCTTCCAAGTAGGGTATAACAGTAGTGGGTCCCACCCCTTTTCTGTCTGGAAAATGTGGAAAATACCTCTATCATGAAATGGCTTGATGATCTCATCAAGTAGAGTATGTTCGCCCATGAAACCATATATGGGATCAATACCAATAATTTTCAATATTCGCGAACTAATATACCAATGGATATTTCCTAGAATCCATCGTCTTATCGTCAAAAATCCCCTCCAGATGTGTGATCCATATTTATAGCAGAATGTCCCCTCCTAATCCATTCTTATTATTGCAGGTTCTTTAAATATTTACCCTTTATTATCTCATCCATGATGCATGTTCTGGAAATGGTGTGCCATAAGCTCTTTGAAAGGAGTGCCCAACCAAAATGTTCTATGTTTTTTAATCCCTAACCACCAAAATCCTTCCTCTTTATAATAACATCCATGCTGACCAGATGAATTTTTCAGTTGTCCTTTGTGCCAGACCATATGAATTTGGAAAATGATTACATTTATTCTATAAGACCAATTAGGCTAGGATTAATCTACTATCGAGGGACAACCATATGTGAGACCAATTGGATATCTACACACAAGTTTATCAATTATCCACTGCTAGTTCGCTAAGATATATCTATTTAGTTTCATACTGAATCCCAAATATGATAACGCAACCTCCATTGGAGAGGAAGAAACTCCGAAGATGTATGAAATCTCTGAGATATGGTCCAGCTCGAATGAAGCATATATAAGCATGGACTTTGTTTTGTTAATGTATAATCTAGAGGCATCTTTAAAAGCCAAAATGATGTGTTGAAGAAGTAACCACTGATTTATGGAAACTGTCCAAAAAGTAGAACATAATCAACAAACATAAGGTGTGTGATAGATACATTTCTAGTGAGTTATAGCCCCGTAAATTCTCCCTAAGATTTTTCCTCCATGATCCACCTACTAAGACCATCTATGACCAATAAAAACAACAATGGGGATAGTGAACATCCTTGTCTAAGGTCCCTAAAGGCACAATGGAAACTGGATGGAACACCATTTATTAAGATTGATAGATAAATGAAGATACACATGCCATTATACACTCATCGACCCCCATAGAGAGTCCTATCTTATGCAGAATCAACCCGAGGAACATTTAGTCCACAAAATCATATGCACGATGAAGATTTAACTTTAATATGATGGTGTCTTTCCCATGAGTTTTCACAGAGTGTAAAGCTTCCTGAGTGATGGCCACCACATCCTGAATATGTCGATTCTTTAAGAAACTAGATTGTCAATTGGATATATGGGATGAGAGGTGCACCTTCATGCGATTTGCAAGGATCTTTGAGATCAATTTGTAAACAACGTTACAAAGTGATATGGCCCTGTAATCACGAAAAGTCTTAGGACTTGAAGATTTAGTAATCAATGCAATGAAAGTCACGTTAACTAAATGTGAGACTTTCTAGATATGATGAGATTCCTCCACCATATTTAACAAGTTAGCTCTCATGATCTCGTGGAGATGTGTAAATATATCAACGGTCCATCCATCTGGACCGAGACATTTGTCACTATAAAAGGATTTGAGCACTAAGAATATCTCCTCCAATGAAATAGTCCCCCCAACAACCTGGTCATCCTCCTTAGAGAACATCCGAGGACAGGAACCAAAATATGTCAATTGATTATCAAAATCGACATTATCCCTAGCCTTAAAGAAATCCCCAATGTATTTGATTTCCATCATGTTAATATCCCCTATCTTTGAAGCTTTTACACCCAATCCATATAGAACCTCCCAAATGGTGTTAGTTTTCATTATGAAAGGTGTATTTTTGTAAAAATATAGTATTTTTATCCCCACCCGCAATCCATGTTGTGTGACTTTCAGTCACCGCTCATGCTCTTATATATGCAATATGTGCCTTTTACGAGATTCCAACACCAAAAGTCTCTATTGTTATGCGGAAGAAAAAAAGGCTTGGGATGTAGGGTTATTTATGTGACCCGAATTCACATCGATGCCATGTAGTTCCTCTTTGTGCATTGTCTTTTTCTAGCCAAACCATTTTTGAGCCACCTGTTTTAATTCCCTTAGTTTTGAGCATAGCACCTCCATCCCAACTACTCAATCAAATTATCGTGGATGAGGAAACAATCCAATATCTTAGCAATGTTATATGGGTTGACCTTACCATTCTTCTAGGTAGGCGAGACGGAAGTGGGCATATATCCACCTAATTGTTTTCTGTAAATAATTCTGAAAAAAAAGTTCTCATGGGGTCCAATCTATAGTGAGATCCCCAACATTATGCCCTCGGAACCGTAAGGTTCATATCCCCGACCATGATGAAAGATTCCATCTTCATGATACCACATGCATCCATTCGTAACTAGATCCTTTAGGTGCAATATCGAGTATATAAGTTGAGAATGTGAATACACTAACGTGATCCACACAAAAAACCTAACAATAAGATACTTGCAAAGAATTTTTAAGCAGATACATGATCGAGGTTGATCTCCAGACACTAGTGGCATGAAAAAGGCTCAAAATTCAAAGTGGCAAAAATGTGATTAACTTGACATCAGATTGAAGTGCTCGTCGCCCTAATTCCAACGGTGTGAACATCACTCCAATCCGAGTCCATATGAAGAAGATAGAAGCAGTGAAATTTGTGGGTTGACTTACCCATGTGGCAAGCTTAAGGAGGGCACAATTTGGCAAGAATCCGACACCAGAATCTGGCTAGTTTTTTGGGCGAAATTGTTGGTCCATTAATTTATCTAATATGGCCTAAGGTTCTAGAAAATTCCTAATGGGCGGTGGAGCTATTATTTGTTTTTCTAAATAAAAAAATGTATTAAATATGGTTCGGGCAACCATGACCCCTCTGCCCCTGGAACCACCTTAACTAAAACTTAAAATTGAATTGGGATGGGCAGCCATGACCCCGCCACCTTGGAGTCCACAACAAACATATAGAATATATAGTGGGGGTGCGGGTTTTCAACCCCGCCACCCCTCCACCTCACCCATATATAACAAAGAGGCCGATGAAAATGGGGGTGGACCACCCAAAACAACAGACCTACCACCCAACATTAACCCATAGAAAAATGATATGTAGGTTAATTTGGGAGGGGTAGGATTTGATCCCCCAACCCCTCCTCAACGAATTTCCATGTTTGTCATTGTGCCCAACAATCCTGCTATGGATTAGGCGCCCACCAATTTATATTTAAACACTTATGCACAGTGCGGCGGGGAGGAGAGAGCATACACATATTTCGAGGCAGATGAAATGCAAGTGGTGGAACCATGAGCAGACCTGTGATAGGGGGCAGAACCTTGCATGAGCACAGTTTCCAGGGGGTCAGTTTTGGTCCACTATCATAATTGGGCAAGTTTTATATCGATTTTGCACCTCTTGGTGACAGGAACTCAATGGTGATGCCAGTTTCTGCAATAGAGTTCTCCATTTTTCAACCGTTTTCCATATTGGAGGTATAAGACTTCTTTTTGTAAATGTTGATTGTTCTCTTCTTTCTCATGCCACTTAATGAATGAAGGCCTTCCCATTGATTGAGCAAGGCCCAGAGATGTAGTCCAAATTGGAAAAACTCCGTTATCAAGTCTATTTTCTTCTTTCATGTTTTCATGTGTTTCTCCTCTTCTCTCAAGTGCACATTAATTTTCTATAGTTAAGCTGCAATTTATCCATGTAATTCTTTAATACATCCAAAAGCAAAAGATCTTGGATCAAGTGGTATCAGAGTAGGCCTTTGTAGATGTGAATTGAATGTTTGTATGCTAATAAGAAATAGGTTTTGAAGAGGCGAAGGGAAACTAAAGTCTTTCGATCCCGAACCAGGGTGTGCACATCGAAGGAGAAACATGGCAAATGAAGAGGCTCATTATGAAGAGGAGCGCAACTACTGAAAAACCTCCTATACAATATTAGAAAAGGTTGATCGATTGATTTCAAGGATGGAGAAAGAGGAAGAGATAAATCCAGAAGAACAAGGTTCAGTGCATGGAAATGGTGGAGAAGAACCCCCTCCTTCTCCTTCCACGAGTGAAAGTTCTTCTTCCTCTCATCACCGTCATCATAGAAATTCAAGGGATGCATCTAAGAAACCTTTCTTTAAATTAGATGTCAAATTTGATATTCCCATGTATAACGGTGAAAGTAACACATAAAAGCTTAATCACTGGATTAGGCAGATTGAAATCTACTGTAGGATTTAGCAAATCGAAGAGGACAAGACAAAGATTCAGCTGGGCTCTCTTTGGTTGAGTGGCACCACTCTTGTCTAGTAGGAGAGAAATTTGCGAAGTAGTAAGAGTGTGGGTAATCTTCTTTCCTCATGGCTTAGTTTTATTTCTGCATTAATGGAACAATTCTATCCCTTGGGTTATAAGAAAAAAGCCTTAATGGATTGGCAATACTTAACGCAAGGTAGAGGTCGGGATGTTCAAAGCTTTACCGTGGATTTTAGAAAACAAGCACTTAATTTGGGCATTGCACTTGACTCACTTGAAGTAGTAACTAAGTATATTGGATCATAACATAGTTACATTAGGCATTCATTATTATTTTTTGAACCAACTACTATTGACTCAGCCAGTGTAAAGGCCATTCATCTTGATAACAAGGGAAAAATGGAAAGAGATGATCATTTCAAGAAACCACCTTTCAAACCTCCAAATGGCAAACCCAAAGTGAAAGGAAAGGGGAAAGAGAAGAGGACTGCATCAACCAAGAAAGATGAAGGAGAAAGGCCTTATTGCACTCACTGCAAAAAGGAAGGTCATGAAGACGATCATTGTTGGATATTGTACCTGGAAAAGAGACCAAAGAAGTATGAAGGAAAGGCAAGAAGAAAACAGTGGCAACTATACAACAAGACCTTGGATTTGATTCCGGAGACGAAGCATTGATCAAAGCAGTAGGAACAAAAGGTACTCTTACATCTCATGTTAATTCTGAATCACATGAAGGAATTAGTTCAATAGATGAGTCTCTTCCTAATGTACGAAAGAGAATTGAGTATTTCATATTAGAGTTGTCATAAATCATACAAAAGTGGAAACTCTATTTGATACTGGATCCCAAGCAAATTTAATTTCAGATTCCTTGGTAAAGAAGCTAGGCTTAGAAACCAAACCACATCCAAAACCTTACCCGCTTGGATGGAACATGATAAAGAAAAATTGAATGTAACTAAGCAGTGAAAGGTTAAATCTGCGATCGCTTCTAAGTTAGTGGATGAGGTAGAACTTGATGAAATACCATTGGATATATGTGGCATGGTGTTAGGGAGTCCATATCTATATGATAGAAAAGTAATCTTATTCTATCATGAAAACAAATACCAAATCACAAAAGATGGGGTAGAATATATTGTAAGGGCTCATCAAACTAAAATCAACACCAGCCTTGTAAGTGCAGGACAAATGAAGAGGTTGGTGGATTCCAGTAAGGGTTGCATGCTTATGGTTGTAAGGGGGAAAGATGCAAAATTATATGATGCTTTCCATGGTTGTGATCATGTGCATAAAAAGGAATTATGTGAATTAATTTCTAACTATGATGAGATGTTTCAGAAACCAAGGGGATTACCTCTGAAGAGGGAAATCCAACATGAGATCCATTTGCAACATGACGCTCCTTTACCAAATATTGGCATGTACAGGAAGTCGACTATTGAGAAGGAGTAGATCAAAAAGAAGGTGCAGGATCTATTGAACCAAGGGGTCATCATATAGAGCACTTCTCTGTGTGGCTCACTGATTGTCTCAGTGCCAAAGAAATATGGCACATGGAGGATGTGCATGGATTACCGAGCACTAAACAAGATCACGGTGAAAAAATCATTACCCTCTCTCGTGCATTGATTATTTACTAAATCAATTAAAGAATTCTATATATTTCGCCAAATTGGATTTGCGTAGTGGTTATCACTAGGTTCGAATTGCAGAGCTGGATGTGTGGAAAACTGCCTTCAAGACCAAACAAGGGTTGTTCGAATGGATGGGGATGCCATTTGGACTTTGCAATGCTCCAGCCACTTTCATGAGGGTCATGAATGATCTCTTTAGGCCTTTCATTAATGAACCTATTCTTGTGTATCTAGATGATATTCTTGTCTTTAGTAGAAATTGGAATGAACATGTATGCCATGTAAGGAAAGTGCTTGATGTATTGAAAAAAGAAAAACTCTCTGTAAAATTGTCAAAGTGTGAGTTTGGGAAAACCTCTTTGGTTTACTTAGGTCATATTGTTGGTCATGGTCAGTTAAAAATTGATCCTTCTAAAGTTGAAGAAATTGTAAATTGGCCTAATATTACTAGTGTAACCGAGGTTTGCAAATTTTTGGGTGCAGTACAATATTGGAGGAGATTTATTGCCAATTTCTCTATTATTGTAGCACCTTTACACACGCTGATGAGTGTAAAGCAAGTATTTCAATGGGGAGGAAAGGAGCAGAAGTCCTTCGAAACATTGAAAGAAAAGATCAGCATTGCACTGGTCTTGGCCTTACCAAATCTTCAGCAGCCATTCGAGATCGAGACAGACGCTAATGGATATGCCATGGGAGTTGTACTGTTGCAGCAAAAGAAGCCGATATGTTACTATTTAGAGAAATTATCTCAAGTTGTGATAAACTATTCCACTTATGACAAAGAGTTATATGGCTTGGTCCAGAGTCTGAAAAAGTGGAAACACTACCTGATCGGCAAGGAGACCATCATCCATACAGATCATCAACCCTTGCAGTATCTTCAGCCACAAACGAAGTTGCGGCAAGCTCGTCATTTCAGGTGAATGGGTTTTCTTCATCAGTTTCATTTGGTAATAAAGTATAAGAAGGGAACTAGCAACAATGTGGTCGATATGCTATCTCGCCCTCCTATTTCTGCTTATGTTATTTTGCATAATGCTTCATTATCTTTTGAAAATTATGCTGAACAATATGCTAACAATAATGAATTTAAGGAGATTTATGCAAAACCAACCCATGGTTCACAGGTGCACATCTATCAGTTGCAGGGGAAACTGTTGTATCACCTCGGCAAATTGTGCATACCCACAGGGGAAAGGGTACATGTAATCTAGGAGGCCCACACCTCCCTTCTGTCTGGTCATTTTGGTGTTGAAAAAACTTTGTGTCATGTACAAAGATTTTGCTTTTGGCCTCATATGAAGAACACTGTGGCTCTCTATGCAAAGGGATGTGTGATGTGTTCTGTTTCAAAGCCCTCTAATAGAAAACTCGGGCTCTACACAACACTCCCTATTCCGAGTCATCCATGGGAATGTGTGTTGATGGATTTTGTAGGAGGTTTGCCTTTGTTTAGAAGAATTCACGATTGTTTGTGTTAGGATATTCCGACACATAGGAATAGTTAAGTATAACTTGGTCTAGTATAGAGTTAGGTAAAGTGTGTTTCTTTACTATGTACATTTGTAACTTACAATCCAACAGTCACGATATGTAGTGATCCGACGGTTCATTCTCTCCTCGATATTACCGACACTTGATCCGTGGATTGACACCCGATTGGTCCATGAATTCTATTTAAAGCGCATGGAGGGTCATTTGTAGGTTCACTGTGCATGAGAGAAGCTTATGTAAATTTTCATTCTTTTATTAATAAATTGCCTGTAGT
>APFE031295202.1:0-27682 GCA_000404065.3 Pinus taeda
TACACACTATCTCCAAAATAGCTCCACCTCCAACTCCAAGATGACTACTTCAGCAAAAACTCAACACTCTCCAAGCTCACAAACAAACTCACAAACACTCACAAACACTCCAAATTAGTTGTGTGAGACAAATGAGAGTGAGAGGGGTCTCTTATAGCGAAGGAGAGGGTGTTTTTGGAGGGAAAACACCTTTACCTCCCCCCCAAAACCACTAAACCACAAACAGCAAACTGCTTTTCTTAAGTTTCGATGGGTGTGCCATAAACCGGCCGGTTTTTCACCGGTTAGGGCTGGATTTGGGCGAAAGGGCAGGTTAAACCGAGTTTTTAGGCCGGTTCTGACCGGCAGCCTTGCTAACCGGTCGGTCAGACCGGTAACCGGTTTTTGTGAGCGGTTTTTAAAACACTGATGAGATCATGGGCAGCATGATGTATGAGAGCATGGCTAGCATAATGATGCATGATGATATAAGTATGGGCAACATGATGTATGAGATCATGGGAAACATAATAAGCAGCATGATGATATGAGCATGGGCAGCTTGATGATGAATAAGACCATGGAAGATGCAGCATGATGAGCAGCATGAAGATGAGAGCAGCTCAGTCATCAAGGTTCAACACATGTGACAGTACCGCAAAGTGTCACACGGAAATGTGCAACAAATAGACGAGATGGAGCACTATGATAGGTGAATGAGTCACCTTAGAGAATTAGTTGAAGCAATATATCTTCAACTGATCTCATGTAGATATCAAAAGTCAAAGTGATTGACTTCTATTGTAAATGTACTATCTCTCTCACTTTCTCTGCTGAACTTTGAAGAACATAAAAGAAGAATTGATCAAGGGTTTCCCCACATTGTGGGGTTTGTCCCTGGCTAGCACCACATCTTGTGTCCTCTTGTCTTAGCTTGTCTTCTGCGATTTATATTTATGTTCTATCTGCAGTTTACTTTAATGCTGACGTGATCGCTAATCTAGAAAAGATAATGAGCTAACTGTGAAAATTGAAATAAATTGCTCTAGCATAGAACATACCTAAAATTAACAATGATTGAAGATATGGATCATTGTACTCTTTTTTGTTGAATCGTTCAATGACAATCTAATAAGAAGAAGAATTTGAAGGGGTTTTCCCCATAGTGAGTTTTTCACTGGTCTCCAACCAATCTTGGTGTCTCTATGTGTGAATGTTTTTCTTCTACTATTCCTTTATGTCCCACTGCATTGATGTTGATATTGTTCCTTCTACATAGTTGCATATGTCATTGAAAAATGATGTAAATATGAATAATGTTATGATGTTGTGCAGTGAATTTAATATGGAAATAACCAAATGCAATTATCATACCAAAGAACAATATAGCCCTAAGAAAAATTAACATGGTTTCATAGTTGAGCTGAAGAAAAGTCATTGAAGATCACCCCTATGAAGACACCATTAATGGAAAAGAGAGAAGATGGTGGAGACCTAAAAGAATGTTAGGATTTGAAGGAAACCCTTGGCAATTTGGTTATCAGGGTTTGATGGATATTATGAGATTAGGGTTTGGGAGAAGCCCTAGTTTATGTAAAAGATTTGAGATATGTCATCTAGAAACCCTAGCATGATCAATGTGAAGACGTTCAAGCACTTGTGACGGATTTGATGTAGTCCTAAATGGGATAGTTTCAGTTAGGCCTTGTTTATTAATGAAGTTGATGAATATATTGAAGGCAACAATGTTATATGGATGATGGATAGTCGTGACTCTTGAAGGTTGGTTCAAGAGGGAGATGATCACCTCTCACTGAAGATGAGTACTTTCTCGATTTATGTTACTCCTTTATGTCATAACTTTTGTTCAAATCGTTGATTACACTTCCTGCATGTATATTTGAGTACTTGGATACTTCTAACCTTCTGATGAGATGTGATAAGTAGATCCTTCTTGAGGATCATCTGATGGTGCAGAAAAATATGGCTAGTGCAGGAAGAAAAGGGCTACAATTGCCCATGACAAGTGAGTGATACAAAGTGCAAAGATATCTGAATGTTGTAAGGTATATATAATATAGTGTTTCAACTACAATATTGGATGGCAAGGCAAGCTCTAAGGTATGATGAGAATATCACCTTCACAAATGGTTCATGCATGTATATGAAAGTAAGTTTGATTCATGAGATGGTGCACTTGGTATTGGACAAGTATCTTACATTCTATTTAAGTCATGGTAAAGCTACTTAGAAACATTGATTTTTGATATATTGGTATGCTTGATATTTGGCAAAGCATCTTACATGTTAGACCTGATGGATTTCTAGATCTTATGAAGCAAGCTAGATACATTGTTTTTGATATGGTGACTTGATACTATTGTTAATGCTTGTGATAAGCATGATAACCATGACGATAGAAGTGTAACAATAAGATTGATATTCAAGCTCTTCTTCTTGACCTTCTTTACATTTTGAAGCTTAGTGAATTGGACAATGTGATAAATCCAGATGCCCTGTCTTGATGATTGGATATATAATAAAGAAGTGATGTAGTGATTATGATCTTTGAAGTATGATGATACACCTGTTAGTTGCCCTAATCATATGACTCTAACCCTTGATGAAAGTTTGATGTCATGTTCATATGTGAGGATGAAGTAACTGAAGCTAACATGTTATTGTTGAGAATTCAATAGGGCAACGAATATGTTATTTCTCTTTAACTTGATAATTGTTTGTGTTACCTTTTTCCTTATTATTATAATGTGAGATACATCAAACAGCGACCAAAACAATAAGAACAGTGACATAGTATATAGGCTGCAAGCCAGGGCCAAAACCCCTCCTCTTGAGGGGAAAGCCCTTAAATATATTCTCTTCTTATAGATCCTTCAATTGACAAATACCAAGACCTTGTGACTCAGACAAATACCCTCCAAGATCAAGATCAACCACTAACTTGGCCTCTTGCTGCAAGAACTTCTACCTCCTACTGCAGATCCAAAATTTTGTCTCCCCAGCAACTGCTACAACTGTTGCTGCCACACTAGAAAACTTCGATCTTCTTTTTAAAGCCTTCCTCTTCTGTTCGCTTGCCTTTCCTTGAGACTTAGGGCTAGAGAGACACCATAAGTGACCTTCGCTTGACTTCTTTCCTCTCTTCCTTCCAAGATCAAACCAAAGATAACCCTTGCACAGAAAAACTAGCTTCAACATGCATATGGGAGAGAGAACTAGCCCAAACACTTCGACTTCCTTCAACCTCTCCTTCGTCCTTCTTCTACGACCTCTTCTTTGTCCTCTTCTTCGCATAGAATAAGAGATGAGCAAGTGATCCTTTGGAGGACAATTTACTCTCTTTATATAGGCCTCTTGAAGGGGTAGACGTGGCCCTTCACTTAGGCCAACTTGACAACTTCAAGGTCGATTTGATCTTGGAGGGCATTTCAACACTTCAAAGAAAAAAATATTTTTTCTTTACAAGATACAATGTGCCCATAGGGTCTTCAATATATGACAATGACTCTTAGACCTAGGACAAACCCTAGAAGCACTCAATGGGTGCTTGACCTATAAAATAAAAGAACTTGAACATGAAACCCATGCTCCAATAATAATAATTTCTTTTCATTTTATAATTTACAAGAATACATTTCATACTTATGAATGTTGGAATTTCTAAGTCTAACTATTAGATACCCTTCATGTACTTTACTGATTTATTCCTACCTACTTGTTATGTTAATTAACAAGTTATTTACCATGTAAATACTGGAAATAAATACAAGTAGATGCTCAACACATTACAGATTATCAACTGAAGGAAACAAAACAAGGACACAAGTGACATCGTTGTTTTTGGACTAATGTCTTCGAAAAACCCAATGCGGGAAAACCGGTGCAGCTATCTGAGGGTTTTATTATTATGCAGTTTTTGAATACAATCTGGATGCCAAACCTGGCTCACCCAACAGAGAATAATCTCAGCCGTAGTACCTCTCTACTTGGAAGCAGATATTCCTACTGAAACCCCGGATGAAAACTCCGACAACTCCCAGCTCCAATCTGCCCCACAAAAACCCCAGCGTCTGCCTCTAGGGATTGCGTCAGCCCTTCCTGGCCCTACGTTAGCCCAGCATCAGCCTAATAACCCCTGTGTCAACCTTTGGAGGCACTATGTCAGCCTCTACAGCCTCTGCGTCACCCACGCTGGCTCTCTAAGGCAAAGCACAACTCCTCGCTGCCTCTGCGTGGGCCCTAGCTAGCTCTGCATGGCCTCTAGCTGGCTCTGCGTCCCTCTCTCCCAGTTTCTACGTTGATCCTCCCGGTACTATCTCGCTGCCTCTCTACTTGTGTATTCACTGCCCCTCGCTGTTGATCACTAATTCTATCTCTCTTAGCAAACCCTGCTCTAGAGAATAGAACCACTAATCACTCTGGTGTGTTCTCCAAGTGACCCTCAAACCTCCTCTTATACTTTTCTTGTTAACATATCAACGACCGAGATTAAGTCCCTAATCAATGGCTAAGATTAGATCCGGCTTGATCCATGACTTTTGGACCATTCTAACAGAGTTTTATATTAATTCACATTAATATTTTAATTTCCCTAAGTTTAGACTTAGGGACTCTATTAAAAATATTAATTATTTTAATATCTCCCAAACTATTTAGAATCTGCCCAAACCCTTTCTAGGTATCGGAGATCTCATGTGCCTTAGCCTCTCCACCAATTTTCGTGGTTGGAGCACATCCGATGCTACCCCAAATCAACAATGAAGACCAAACATAGTTACACAAATTTCAACACTCCCTTTTAACTAGGGAGGTTTTCATAAGAGGTATATGGTCATTCTCAATCTGAAGAGATCTCATAAAAAGAGTCGGATTTGTAATCCCTCTATTTAGCATCATATTAACCAACATTGTCACATAGCAAGGCCTTGACAAACAGCTCTATCTCTCCACAAGATCAGAGCACAATGCTGGCGAGACCAATGATTTATCGACACCATCATTATTGTCTCTCAAGGTACATACACCACTCGGGTGTTCACCAAGTATGACCTTCTTTGGACTATACTTATCTTGGATAGCTAGTCCTCAAAGAATATCAGTCCACGACTACTCTTGTCTTGAATGCCCTACCACATCCTCAAAGAGTATCGAATGCCAGATGGTTACTTGATCCTCCATTCTTTCTTCCCAATGAAGACAGGAATTTAGTGTCTATCTCTCCCTCTCAATTAGGGAGGATACATCCACCCAACCAAACTTGTCTCTCAAGTAAACAAGCTTCTTGTTCGGAAGTGACTTTGTCAATATGTCAACTACTTGCTCTTCAGTGGAGATATATTGTAGCTGCAGCACGCCATTTTGTACTAGCTCTCGAATATAGTGTACTTGTTGTTTATATGCTTTGTCTTTCCATGAAACATTGGATCTTCAAACAAACGTATACAACCGGTGTTATCACAAAGTATCACTATAAGGTTCACTAGTCCTTCAAACAAGTCGGATAGCAGCTTCCTCAACCATACTGCTTCTCTACTTACTTCACACATTGCAACATATTCAGCCTCACACTATTCAAAGTAATTGTGTCTTGCTTTATGCTCATCCATGAGAACATGGAGGATCCCAAACTGAAACTTCCTACTGTAGTGCTCCTTCCATCTTGCACACTGCCTCCCTAGTCAGAATCTGTATATCCAGTCAGTTGGACATCATTCCTTCTATCATACTTCAGACAGTAGTGGATGGTTCCTCTCAAATATTTTAGAATATGTTTTGTTGCTATCCAATGATTATGCTTCGTCTCCACTTGGAATTGGCTAAGAACATTTACTACAAAGCATATGCCTGGTCGAGTATTCGCCAAGTACATCAGCGAGCCAATAAGTTGTCTATACTTGGAAGGATCCACAGGGCTTGATTTGGAACTCCTTAGTCTCTTCAAGTTTGTGATTATCGGAGTGGTCATAGGTTTGCAGTCCATCATGTCAAACCTCTTTAGCATCTTGATCACGTACTTTCCTTGACCCAAATAAACTTCATCAGGTCCTTGTCAAACTTCTAGTCCCAAATAGTAATGCATCAGCCCAAAATCCTTCATGTCAAATTTTGCTGCTAGTTGCTTCTTACATTCTTCAATTTGACTTTCTACATCTGTGAAGAGAAGATCATCTACATATAGAAGAATGATTACAGGTTCTCCATCTACAACCTCGATATAAAGGTTCGGATCAGCAAAACTTTTTGTGAAGCCTATTCTTTGCAGGTATGCATCTATTCTAGCATACCATGCCCTTGGTGCTTTCTTGAGGCCATATAATGCTTTCTTCAATCTGCAAACATATGCCTTCCTATCTTTAACTTTTAATCCCAAGGATTGCTTTATATAGATCTTTTCATCTATTGTGCCATTCAGAAAAGCAGTCTTGACATCCATTTGGTGGATGTTCCATCCCATCAATGCTGCCAGAGAGGCTAATGAACGAATCGTTGTATATGTTGTTGTTGGAGCAAACGTATCTTCGTAGTCGATGCCCTCTAGTTGAGAGAAGCCCCTAGCCACAAATCTTGCTTTATAATTATCTATACTTCCATCTGCCACATGTTTGATCTTGTAGATCCACTTCGAAGTTACCACAAATTTGTCTTCGGGCCTAGGTATGATCTCCAGACTCCATTCTTCATTATAGATTGATACTCTTCCTTCATGGCATCTTTCTATTCTTGATTATTTACAACCTCTTCAAAAGTGGATGGTTCTGCTTCTATTAGTTTTGTCATGTATGTAGCATACCCAAAATATCTTGGGTTTCTTGCTTCTCTAAATGATCCTTTCGTTGCCCCATGACCTTCTGCATCAAGTAGTGTAGATTTCAACCAATTAGGTCTTTTACTTGTTTCCTACATGACCACAAGTTGAACAGACCAGTAGGACCTTCTTCTTCATGGTGTGATTCTTCTTCTCCATTGTCAACTTCTTCCTCAAATACCGAAAGTTCTTCATCATCAGAGTCTATGGAAAGTTCCTCTGATTTCTTGAAAGTTATGCTTTCATCAAATATGACATCACGACTAACTTCAATGTGATGACCTTCTTTCATGTAGATCCTGTAGGCTTTCGATGAGTTCTTATACCCAACAAATGTTCCCTTCATGCCTGAAGGATCTAGCTTCTTCTTTTTTTCCTTTGCTATATGGATATATACATGACACCCAGAAATCCGAAGATGATCTACAGATGGCTTCTTTCCAGTGAACACTTCCTCCGGAGTTTTGTTGTCTAGGGATTTGTGGGAACTTCGATTCTAAATGTAAATAGTTGTCTTCGTGGTTGCCCCCCACAAAAACTTAGGTAGATCCTAATTGTGTAACCTTGCTTTTACACTTTTTTCAATGGATTTATTCTTTTGCTCTGCAACTCCATTTTGCTCGGGATTATATGGCACTATCAGCTCCCTCTTAATCCCAGACTCCTTATAGAATGCTAAAATCTCTTTGGATGTATATTCTCCTCCATTATCAGATCTTAGTATCTTGATTATTCTTTCTGTAAAGTTCTCTACTTCAGCTTTGAATTCTTGAAATTTTGTAAATACTTCGTTCTTGGTTTTCATTAAGTAAACCCAGGTTTTTCTTGAATGGTCATCTATAAATGTGACATAATATAGATGACCTCCAAGTGACTTAGGAATCATAGGCACACATACATTGGAGTGAATGAGATCCAAGATTTATTTTGACCATGAAGCATTGGTTCCAAATGGTCTCTTGGTATTCTTACCCAATGCACATCCCTTACATACTCCTTGATCTTCCTTCAGATCAAGAATTCCATCTACTATGGAACTTAGAGTTGGAAGGATCTTTAAATGTAGATGACAAAATCTTTTATGCCAGAGTTCACACGGGCTAATTTCAATGTGAACTGGAGCTTGGGCCACAGGATATATCGGTCTGTAGAGTCTTCCTTCTTGAATGCCAATGGCTTTAGCTTGTTCTATACTTGAGTCTTTACTCCATACAACAACATTTCCATCAATAAAAGCTAATCTATCACCCTTATCTTCTAAACTTGAGATGGATAGTAAGTTCTTATGCAAACCTGGAACAAATAGAATGTTGTTGAGGTGAATGTTGCTTCCATTCTCCAGCTTTATAGAGATCGATCCAATACCCTTTACGGGATAGCTCTTGTTATCTCCAAGTTCCACTGAATAAGTGTAGTTTCCTTTTGATAAGGTCTTCAATCGTTTGGAATGGCTACTCATGTGTCTTGATGCATCACTATCAATTACCCAAATGTCTTCATCTTGGAATGTGCTAGAGAGAGTTGAGAAGAGACCTGCATCCATTTCCTTGATTGATACCATCTTTGAAAAAAATAAGCGACTCCTTGAGATGGCTTGTTATCTTGGAACACTTCTTGATGAACTTCTTCATTGTAGAGGAGATCTTCATGATGCCCTTTGCCAACCTTAGCTCTGATACCATGTTGAGAATTCAATAGGGCAATGAATATGTTAATTCACTTTAACTTGATAATTTTTTGTGTTACCTTTTTCCTTATTAGCTTTGTTCCTTATTATTATAATGTGAGATAAATCAAACAGCTACCAAAATAATAAGAACAATGACACAGTATATAGGCTGCAAGCCAGGGCCAAAACCCCTCCTCTTGAGGGAAAAACCCTTAAATCTCTTCTCTTCTTATAGATCCTTTAATTGACAAATACCAAGACCTTGTGACTCAAACAAATACCCTCCAAGATCAAGATCAACCACTAACTCGTCCTCCTGTTGCAAGAACTTCGACCTCCTGATGTAGATCCGAAATTTTGTCTCCCCGACAATTGTTGCAACTGCTGCTGCCACACTAGGAAACATCGATCTTCCTCTTAAAGCCTTCCTCTTCCCTTTACCTACCTTTCGTTGAGACTTAGGGCTAAAGAGACACCCTAAGTGACCTTTGCTTGACTTCTTTCCTCTCTTCCTTCCAAGATCGAACCAAAGATAAGCTTTGCGTAGAAACCCTAGCTTCAACTTGCACATGGGAGAGAGAACTAGCCCAAACGCTTCGACTTCCTTAGACCTCTCCTTCGTCCTTCTTCTTCGACCTCTTCTTTGTCCTCTTCTTCGCATAGAATAAGAGATGAGTGAGTGATCCTTTGGAGGACAAGTTACTCTCTTTATATACGCCTCTTCAAGGGGTAGACATGACTCTTCACTTAGGCCGACTTGACAGCTTTTAGGCCGACTTGATATTGGAGGGCATTTCGACACTTTAAAAACAAAAGTAATTTCTCTTTACAAGATACAATGTACCCATTGGGGTCTTCAATATATGACAATGACTCTTAGACCTAGGACAAACCCTAGAAGCACTCAATGGGTGCTTGACCTATAAAATAAAAGAACTTGAGCATGAAACCCATGCTCCAATAATAATAATTTCTTTTCATTTTATAATTTACAAGAATACATTTCATACTTGTGAAGACCAAACCTAGTTACACATTTTTCAACATTTATGATCATGATGGATATATGTTTTAGAACTTGATATAGTTTAATTTTATGATCTAACAATTTTATTGATGCATGATAGCATTATGATAGATAGGTTGATGATTTGAATGATAATGACTGAATGGGCTTCCCATTCAGAGGGAGAAACTCTTCATAAGATCCCTACACCCTTTTATTATTTGTATAGAAAATTGTTTATTGTTGAAGTAAGAATTTTTTGACATAAATAGACAAATATCTGATATTGTTGGTCTGTAGCAAGTTCTGGTCTGAGAAGAGAGGGTTTCCCCAAGTCTAAGCCCTAGCGGCACAAAAGCAAATTTATCAGTGCAGCTATAAGCCTCACAACTGCACTGAAGAAATCCTATGGGTGCGGTTATGCTTGTGGGTCACAAAAACTAAATCTTTATCAATAAAATCAGGAATGCCCCAGGAGTATGATAGTCCTACAAATATGGAAAAGACAATAGAATGTCTTATGAGCATGGAAGTTTGAATGTTTGACCTACTATAGAGAATGTGAATGTGTTGACTAAACTTATGTTTGCAGGTGACCGGAATATACATATCAATATGTCATTTTGATTTAATCATTGAAGCTAGTAACAATTGCAAGGGTTTAACAAGATTTGTCCGTTTGACATAATGCTTGATGGTTCATAGATATGCTTTTAAACTTTGACATGATGCTTCATATCTTCTGGCTTATATATTGTTTGAATTCATTGTGATAACAAATTAAGGTTTTTGAATATTGATGATTTACCTTGATGACAATACTATGTGGGCATAATGACTTTCAGTGATTAATGTTGGCATTGATTTTGGCTTTGTTGCACCTATTTCGTCACAAGTCCAAGGAAGCAGTTGTACAAAAAATGTCAATGTTCAGAATCATCAGCGAGCCAGTTCTTATATCATTGTAAACTCAATTTCTACAAATTTTAATGTAAATGATGTTAGTAAGATCATTTAATTATGTAACAACCTTTAACCTCACCGCATTATGTGTTTTTCTAAACACAGATAATCAGCAAAGTTTTTCCTCTAGCTTAACCCCAAAGCTAGGGTGGAATTTATTGACAAAGTCTTAGGTGAGTCCTAGTGTTATATTGAGTCTTTGTAAAAGTGGTTTGGGAATAATTGAAAGCTATTTGGCTAAATTATTTTATTACAAATCACTTGGTCTACTAAATCATATTATGTCACAGAATTGGGTAATTATTTTGAGGGTCTACAATGAATGGGTATTCCCCCTTTGAGGGTTGAATTTGTAATATCTAATGCAAAAAATATTTTAGGGCATGGTCCATCGCAATGAGACACCATGGCTAAAGTATTTAAGGGTGGAAAAAATAATTAAGCCCCTCTTGTGTCAATTAATTACATTTTCGAGCAAAAATAAAAATAAATTCTAAGTCAAAAAATTAATTAATTTAGGATCAAAAAATTAATCTTAGAGAAATTAATTTCTCCAAGTGGAAAACGACCAAAAAATTCGTGAGTCAAGTTAATTTTTGGAGGTCCCCCACCAAGGCAAAAATGGATTTTTTAAGAAAAATTAGGCCCTTGGACCTCGATGGTTAAGTCAAAGTCAAAATTTTGAGGAAATTAATCCAAAAAACATGTTTTTTGATTAATAAAAAATGGGTTTTATGAGGAATTCGAAATTTCCTTAAATATAAATATTTTTTATGGCAGAGATTAAAATATGATCAAATATTGATCAACGGTCGAGATTATTTTGACAGGGATCAAGACAACTAGCTGTTATTTTCCACTTTGAGGATTTATCTATAAATTAGAAGCCATTTTGCTTCTCAAGTCATGATGATGACTCTGGTTCTAGACTAATGTAATCTTGTAACGCAGGTGTTGAGCCATTATTCAGTTGGGAACATTTGAATATCATAATAAAAGACTTTGGGGTTCAGTTCCTGGTGTCTTTGTCTCATTGATCTATGGTATGTGTTGGCTATGTGCTTTCCTATATTGTGTTAAATTTTATATAAGCTTGTTATTTCATTTGTCGATGCTCAGAGCATTCTATTGGTAGATTTTGGATCTATCTTAAGTGATCTAATTCACCATATGTCTAACAATTTTGCTTGAAGAAATATATAGAGATTTGCAGGTACACTAGCCCTTGGGCTCCAAGTTCACAAACTGTGGGCACGGACTGACCTTGTTTGGGCTCCGGGAAATTTATGTGATTTTCTTACTTCGCTAAGACTTTGGTCAATACCTTAACTTTTGAAAACACATTTGAGTCAGTGTCATTATTTAGAAAAGTACTTCTCGAAAAAAATCATTTTACAAGCATTGCATATTTGTATATTTGTACATAATTTTGTAAAATATTTTTTCTAACCCTTGTTTTGCAACAATTGAGGTTTGGGGTTTTATTTTGAATTTTGTATATATTGGGGTTTTGGGGGGATTTTATTTTCATTTGTGCAGGTGAGATTTAAGCTATTCAAAAAGAGTTGTTGGGGTTTTGAGCTAGATCTAGGCCTTTGGGGGCAAGATCGAGTCTCCATTAAATCTACAGGGCCAGCACTCGAGATTTTGCATTGAATATCGGGCAAACTAGAAGATCTGAGGTAAAATCTATTTTTGCAAGGTTTTAAAAAAATTTCAAGGCCTTCTAGGCCCAGCGTTAAGCCTCCTTGCCCTAGTCGTGGCCCATTTCTCCTTCCTTGGCTGGTCGTAGACCTGAAAAGGCCTCTAAGACCTTGTCGTTATCCTTTTAAGGTTGTTGCCCTTGGTCGCGGGCCTCTAAGTGCCTCGGCCCACCTCTTTCACCCCCCGTTGTGGGTCTGGGAGCCCTCCTAACCCCCTCGACCTCCCTCATTTCCTCCTTCGCTCCCTTCCTTCCCCTCTATCATCCCCTCCCTCCTCCTTGAACAACCCTCTTCGTCCTCCTTTTCCATTCATTGTCCCTTCTCCTCTCCTCGGCCTCCTCCTTCTCTAATCCGCGACCGTTTAGGGCTTGTGGAAGGCTTTTAAGGTCTCCCTATCCTTGGTCGTAGGCCTCATTAACCCTCTGCTTCCATAGCCGCATACCTATATAGGCCTTAAGCCCTAGCCGCAGGCCTAATAGGCCTTGTCACCTTCTTTCCAGCCCTCTTCTTGCCCTATCCTATACCCCATTTACCTCTTTCAATCATTCTGTGGGTTCTCTGATTTTTTTCTTTCCAGCCCTCTTCTTGCCCTATCCTAACCCATTTACCTCTTTCAATCATTCTGTGGGTTCTCTGATTTTTTGGAGCTAAGACTTGGTGTTTTGCAGAGCGATTGAGCAAAGTTTTGTGTTTGCAGGTAGCCATTACATTGGAAAATTTTTGGGCAAGAAGGGCAGTCATCTTCTACGTCAAAAGACCTATAGGTTTCGTCTTTTTAACCCTCATTCTCCTCACTGTTTTATCACATCCATCTAATCAGTTGCATAACAATGGTAATATACTCATGCAAGTGACCTAAAATCACCCATCTAGTCAGCTAAGAAATTTAACAAAACTTTGCACCAATAAGGCACTCACTGTTATAAAAATTTAATGACTGTCATATTGTTTCTGAAGGCATATTGAGGTCCAATCTTACTTAACGGTGGCATCATAAAAGCTATTTTGTCTCTTGGTTTCTCTTGCATATGGTTTGCATTTTGTTTGCAAAGAAATTCGTTTTGGGTTGCCTTGTAGTTTCTTATTTGCCGCATCATTCATCTCATTTGCATTCTTACAATTAGGTATTTCATCTATTATATTCCATAGTGCTCAAAACAAGTGAATTACAAGAAATTTGACAATTTGGTTTACTGTTGATATAAACATTGGGCATAAGTTAATTAAGGCATTTTCAATATTGTTTAATGCTCTAATGATAAGCCTAGTATATTGTGAAAAGAAGTAAATTGATAGAGAAATTGGAAATTGGTCAAGTTGCTTTGTTGCTAATAAGAGCACTAACACATTGTTGTTTCTTGTGAGTTATATAAGCTTCAATTTTGCATTTAATAAGCTCACTCACACAATCACATTACATAGTGGCATCTTTTGTTGACATTAAAGACCTAATTACAATTTATTACATAGTGGCATCTTTTGTTGACATTAAAGACCTAATTACAATTTTGGCATTATCTAAAGCTCCTAATTGTCTAAAGAACATTAATCCTTTTGAGCAATTGTCATTGTTATTTTTTCATACAAGTGTTGATTATTCTAAGTAACATTTTTGGATAAATGCTCTAGTTCTCTTTTACTTGTCATCATTGTCATTATTGTTTCATGGTTAACATCTTTTGTGGATGACAACTTCTTCTTGGGCATATTGATGATCCATTCTTAAGAGCATCATTCTTGTTGTTTACTACTTGGGCAATTATATGTTGATTATTTCTTGTATCTTGTTGGCACTTGTGATATTGAGCACTTCATCTTGTGTAAGATTGTCCCTCACCTATTAAGTACTCTTGTGTGATAATTAAGGATCAATTAAGTACTTAACATAAGCAATCTTAACTCAAGAACACTCAATTATCTTGCATTGGCATCATAGAACTAATCTTGCAATAATAATTTACCTCCAAGCATAAGCTTGGTCGATAGAGAGATAGGAACACCCTTTCATCTTTGCTTGAGAAGTCTAGAGTCTAGACCCTCTTTAGTGGTTAAAACGGTGACCTTGCAGTCATCAGAGCCACAGTCTCTGCAACATCAGAGGCACCGGGTACGTTAGATTTCAAGGAGAGCTATCATTAACCAAGCCTTTCCTTGCTTCACCTTGACTTCTCTCTACCACTAACTTTAGAGACTAGGCTCAAAATAAATAAAGATTAAGGGATACATTTAGCTAGGCATATAATGAAAATTTACCATGATTTTGCATTTCGCATAGATCATAGGATTTGCATTTCATCTAGGATAGTTAAGCATTCATTAAGAAATGATATTTCATCCAGTCACCTGGTATTTAATTGATCTAAAGCAAGTAGTTGACTCCATAAGGCACTAATCTCATAAATAATTCAATCTAATCCTTTTAACTTGCTATAATCAACCAAGTGGCCAAGCCATTCAATCGTGTCTCTCGGACTTGTTGGTTGCCAATGAGTCTACCATTTTCACATTTCATGGGGACTACCACCCATAGCCTATTGTTGGGAGACAAATAGAATGGAAAGGTCGAGGATCAGAGTAACAGCCCCTGACCTAAGTCGTTGTCGCACCGTGCCTGTACAATCTAAGCGACAACAAGCTTCATTGGCTTTAGCACATTGGTTGCAGTATAAACAGTTGTGACTTATCTTTGGTATATGAATTTGCATTTATTGACAGAAATAATTCATGTTATGATTATATGGATGGCCTAATGGAATTTTATATTGCTTGATAACAAATTTGTTGACATGACGATAGATGAAGTCATAACTTGGTATTTGAATGTCAGCTCTACCTGGCATTTGGTCCAAAGAGTTTGTCACAGGGATATTGGCAGAAACGTTTATGATTTTGATATTAGTTTTGATCTAGCATCAAAGGCTTCAGAAGCTGACTTGGTTGATTTGATTGTACAATATTGATTTGTGTAAGGTTGAGCATATTGGTTTCGTCAAGGGTTATGTTTGCAGAAAGCATCATATGAAGCAAGCTTCCTGAGCTTGGTACGTCCGCATTGACAATCATCTGGTGAAGCGAGGAAGATGTGCCGATCCAAACCTCTACTTCAAAAGTGGTCCAAGGTATGACTTTGATTTTGGTTTTATATACTAATGGTCTATTCTTGACAGGAATGAGCCTCTAATGATCAAAGTAAGAGGGAGATGGTCTTTGAAGTTCGAAATGAAGAATCATGGCATGATGAATTATGTTCTGAAGTTTGGAAAAGAAAATCTATATCATGAAGCTATTAAAGAGTCGTTGGAAATTGGAAATGTAAATCCTTGGACACTCTGATTGAATTATGCACAGATATTGTTGGACTTGCCTTGGCAACCAACAATTCATTGAAAAATTGATGTTTCCAGGTGAACACTCGCCTGTATATTCATATGTTTCACATAAAATATGAGTCAATTCATGATTGAGCCTCTTCATACACATTGAGTTTCCACCAAGCACACTTCGAGATATTTGCATGGGATGATCAATTTCTGGTCTGAGATATTCTTCCTATTATATGTGACTACATGGATGTACTGATGTTGTTTGGGATCGTTATTGATGAGATGGGCACATCTAGGTGTTGCCTTAGTATGAGATCTACCATGACATTTTTGGATGAGAAATCTGTAGCTTTAAGCATGGCCGAGGTTGAGTATAATGTTGTTGGCATGACTAGCTGTGAAGCAGGTTGAAGAAGCTCTTTGGAGAGTTGTTTGAGCAGATCTAGATATGACATGGATACATTGTGATAATATTGAGTGAGATCTGATTAGCAGAAAATCTCGTATATAGTTGGGACTACAATATCTTTAGTCGATGTTGTTGTACGAGACAGACTTAGGCTTGTGGTTGTCGCCTCCGCGAGAGGGAGGATGAATAAGGTATTCTTTTTGTGATATATATTTTGTTATAATATAATATTTGATTTGATGCCATGCATGAATAGGAGATTGTTGCTATTGTGACATGATGATTAAGTTGATACCGGATATGAGCACAATGATATGTTTTTGATCTACAAAGAGCAGGATTGCTCGAGAACACTGAGCTAGCTCTTCCCCCTGTCTGAGCTCCCCAGGTGAGGAATTGAGTTGGAGGGCTCTTAGGGTTGAGGGATCTCTGGACAATAGAGTCGTAGATGTTGCTCTCCTATGTATCACCCATAGGGTTGGAGATGTTAGCTCCCCTATCTTGGTCTATGCAGAGTATACCCCAGTTGGCATCATACCCACAAGTTGGGCTTGTTGGGATTACCACTCCCCATTTGGCCAATGGGTTGAGAGAGTACTTAGGGGTGTACAACCTAAGTTGATTATGATGCAGGTGTTTTACCACCTGACAATTGAGTGTCATTGTTGGGAATATCAATACACAATAGGATGGGTTGAGATGCGCTCCCCTATATCACCTATTGCTCGATATGGGGTTGAAGATGTTTTGCTCCCCCATGAGATTCCAAGTTGAGATGTGCTCCCAAATATGGTTCCAGGTTGAGCAAGGCTCCATGATGTTAAGCTCTCTGATGTTTCTTGGGTGGTAGCATTGGGCTCCCCGCTGGCAGTGATTTCGGGTTGAGATGTGCTCCCCGATGTAGTTTCTAGTTGAGATGTGCTCCCTGATATTGTTTCGGATTGAGATGTGCTCTTCGACGTGAAAGAGGATGGTAGCTTAGGCTCCGCTTCGATGTCAAATTCTTCTTCTTTTAGATTTGAGAATGTTTAGCATATGAGCAGAGAAAATCAAGAGATATGTTGGGATAAGCAGTGATGACATTTGATGACAAGATACTTGAGATTGGATATAATTTGATGAAAGGATTCTTACGATGATTACATGATGCAATTGGAATTTCTCCCTAGTTGAGAGGGAGTGCTAATTTGGCAGCTCAATGACAAATTCCAACCATGGGACAAGAATCCTCTTTTCAAGAGGACCAATTTTGACTATTGAAACACTCAATTTAGACAAGGGAAAGTGCATTTTTTGAATTAAATCCCACATGTGCATATTTGATCAAGTCGGCCCTGTTGTCGCATGGATTGTACAAACACCGCGACAACTACTCAGAGTGGAGGCTGTCACGGTCATCCTTGCCCACTCCATTCTAGTTGTCTCCCAACTGCAGGCTATGGGAGGTAGTCCCTATGGAAATGAGGTGAAGGAAAACAAGGATGGAACCAACTTGTTTGGGAGACACGGATGAGTGGCCTAGCTACTCGGTAGAATTTAGCAAGATTAATGATTAGATTAGATTTTAATTATCAGACCATTGCCTTATGGAGTCACAATTCTTGCTTATTACAAATTTAGACCAAATAACCGGATGGACACTTGTTGCTTAATATGATAGACTAACCTATATGAGATGCAATTCCTAAGAGTCAAGTGTGATGCAAGGGTGTTGGTTAATTTTAGATTAAATGCCCAGTCTAAGTTGAACCTCTCCCTTAATTGTTTTGAGAAAAATTCTTCAGAGTAGGTTGTGAGATGGAAGCGAATGGGAAGCAGGAAGTGGCCTGATTAACAATACCTCCCCTTGTGTTCCAACCACCTAGTGCCTCCAGCGCTGCAAAGACTGTGGCTCTAACCACTGCAAGGTCACTATTAACCACTAAAAAGGGTTGAATCCCTCGAGCTAATTAGAAAAAGGTTGCCCTAGGAGTCTATCAACCAAGCTTATGCATGGTGGTAAGTTATTAATGCAAATTAAGTCTTAGGATGATTATGTAACGATTATGAGTGAATTGATCTTGAGTTAAGATTTGTTCATGTTATTTAAGTACTTAATGTGAATTATCTTATAGCAAGAGTACTTAACAATGATGAGATGACAATCTTAAACAAGATAAGTGCTTAAAGATACAAGTGCAAGCTTTAACAATAGATTAGTCCACATGATGCTTAATCAATTCAGAGAAACTAGAGCACTTATTCACCAATGATTATCAACACAAGATACAAATCAAAGTTACTCAAGAATATTCTTATGCAAGTGCCACAATGCCAATTAGATCTTAGATGCTCAAGTTAACTTTATTCATCAACAAGATTAAACTCAGATTTTTGAGTGTTTTTAAGTGCAAGCCTAGACAATTTTTATGACCAAGATAAGATAAACAAATTTTAGATTTCCAACAACTCAGATCAGCAATAATGCTTTAGAAATTTTAGCGCTTATTTATTTTATGACCACAGTAAGACAATTACTTTAGATCATGAAATTCACCAAACATGTGAAACAAAATATTTTCCAATGATTAGCAAATGTAAATTAATTTATGATTTTAACCCACTTTAAGATGAAGTATTCAACAATAAATCAGATCTGAAGTAACTTATTACAGCGGTAAACAAATCAACAGATCAGAAATTGAAAAAATCAAGTTTTAGGGTTTTTTAGAGTGTATGATTCAGAAAATTTCAGCAAACAAATATTTAGATCTAAGCTAGATCCTAGATGCCCAACTGACCAAAATTTAGGAAAATTCAAATTTTGCAATTTTGAGTTATTTTGACCAATTTAAATGTGATTTTAGGGCTATTAAATCAATGCTATCACTATTGTAATAAAACATAGGCAAAATAAAGGTCTAGAGAGCAAACCCTAAGCCTAAGGCTTTGGGGATGAACTTGTCTAAGTTGCCCAAAATTTTGGGATGAAGATGCCACCAGAAAATCAAACTTTTGAAGCCCAAAAACCTGCAAAACCACCAAGTATTCAGTCCATAAAATTTTGGTATGAACTTAGGGCAAACTAGGGCCAACGCTAGGCCTAATAGGTCTAGCGTTGAGGGAAAAAGGGGTTGGGAAGGCAGATCAGGGGTCAAAAATGGCAAGAGGAGACTAGGAAACGCCAACGCTGGGCGAGAGAAGGCCTCAAAGGACCGGACGTTGGGGTTGTAGGATAATTTAGGGCCCTAAAGGGCCACGGCTAGCCCAACGGGTAGTCGTTTAGGGAAATGGAGGGGGCTTGAGGCTCCTTAAGCCCACGGCCAAGCCAATTAAGGCCCTAAAACCCCAACGCAGGGTCTTGAAGGGAGGGTCGAGGCCCTTAGATCCTACGGCCTGCCTCCAAGAGGCCGCAAAAGCTAATGCAGAGGCAAAAAAGCTTGACACAGAGGGTATATACATTGATGCAAGGGCCTTAGAGGCTGACGTTGGGCTGGAGGAGGTTGGATCCGAGCCCAAGGAGCCTAAAATAATGAAACCTTTGCTTTAGAAAAAAATTATCTTCTAGATTTGAATTTTGCTACAAATTTCTCGATGGCTGGCCCTGCAAAAAATTTCTAGAGACTAGATCTTACCCTCAAGGGCCTAGTTCTAGCTCTACTTTAGCCTTTTCTCTTGACTTCACCTGCAAAAATGGAAATAAAACACCCAAACCCCAAATATATGCAAAATCTTAAAACCCAAAACCCCAATTAGCAAAAATAATTTACAAAGTTAATCTACAAAATTATTCACAAAATTTACAAATATAAAAGGGTTTTGAAAATTAAATTTTTTGAGGAATAATTTTTTATGGTTATTTTCTTTGATAAATAGCTAAAAACACTTTAGAACCCCTGTGCACACTATAGCCGTAGCGAAGATTTAATCCACGACATAAATATTCAAGGTCAAAGCAAAGTTGATCCCTATCCACAGTTTGTGAACTTGGATACCAAGAACTGAAGTACCTGCAAACACTGTGTATTTATCTCAAGACAATTTATTAATCATATGGTGAAGCAAATCACCTAAGATTAGCCCAAAACTATCAATAGAATTATTTTATCTCCATCTAATGAAAAACGGATCTTGCCATTTATCAGCGCAACATAAGAAAGTTTCTAGTCAATACATACCACAGATCAATGAACGTGGACACCTCAAGTTGCACCCCAAAGTCTTTATTATGATAGAAAAATAGTTCCCAGCGAGACAATAGTTTACACAAATGCTTCAGCAGCAATTTCTTAGCCAAAAATTAGATGGCTAGAGACTCAAATGACTCTCTAATCTATAGATAAATCCTCCAAGTGAAAAATAACAGCTAGTTTCCTTAATCCCTATCAAAACAATCTTGGCCGTCGAAAAATACTTGATCATCTTTTGATCTTAGCCGTTGAATTTTTATTTTTTGAAGAATTTTCGAATTTATCATTTAATTCCATTTTAATTAACTCAAAATTAATTATTTTGAGCTAATTTCCTCAAAATTTTGACTTTGACTTAACCACCAAGGTCCAAGGGTCCAATTTTTCTTGAAATATCCAATATTCCCTTGGTGGAGGACCTCCAAAATTTAATTCTTTTAAGAGCCACGAATTTTCAAATGGAGAATTTAATTTTCCTAGGACATTTTAATTTGACTCTAATTGATTAAATTCATGGCTTAGGATTTTAGTTTAATTTTGCCAAAAAATTTAATTAATTGACACATGAGAAGATTAATTATAATTTCCACCCTCTAATATTTTAACCATGGTGTCGAAGTATGAAGGACCATGCATTAAAATATTTTTTACATATGATTTACAATGTCAACCCTCAAAGGGGGGGTACTCGTTCGGCCTAGACCCTCACATTACATACCCAATCTGCGACACAATATGATCTAGTAGACCAAGTGAGTTGTAATTAAATAATTTAGCCAACTAACTTACATTATTCCCAAATCACTTTTACATAAGACTCAACTAGAACAATAAAACTCACATAATATTTTGATGAAGAATTCCACCCTAGCTTTGGGGTGAGGTTGGAAGGAAAAACTCTACCGACCATCAGTGTTTAGAAATACAAATGAATCAGGGAGACAAAAAACCTCCTAGGATGATATTCTCGCCAAAATAATGGGCTTACCAAGGTCGTTACATACATTAACGGTCTTACTAGCATCATTTACATTACATAACTTGCAGAATGGGTTTACAATGACACATAAATTGTTAATAGATGATCCAATCCTGTTGAAAAAATCAGTACTTCCGCTTCCTTGGAACTTTGACAAAAATTGTGCAATAGGCACTAAAGCAAATTGGTCACACTTGGAAGGCTATAAATACAAGTGACCTCAACCTCATTTGGACATCATCATTATGATCATTCTCCATATTTCTCTGCTTTGGCTCACACAGGTCTGAGATGGTTCATGGAAAGTTCACTCGCACAGGTCCGAGATTGCAAGGTCCGAAGCTCGTACATGTGTTAGGGTTTTGGTTTCCAACCACAGGCATGACACAGGAAGTTTTTGGTCGCAACCGCTGGCATGCAAGCCTATGCATGCAGTTGAAGCGTTTCAATCGCACGCACGACACTCTCTGTGCGGTTGGGACCTAGGGTTTGTTTTTTTAAGTTGACCGGAGTTTTTTTCAATTGCCCGCAATGTTCAATAGTTGACCACAAATAATGACAGTTGGTCACAGGCATCTAAAGCGGGGTTTTGGTTATTAGCTTTGTTGGGCTCATTTATGGATGTTGATTAGTTGATTTTGCTGGATAGGTTTATGATTGAAGATATGTATCATTGTACTCTCTTTTGTTGAATCATTCAATGACAATCTAATAAGAAGAAAAATTTGAAAAGGTTTTCCTCATAGTCGGTTTTGCCCTAGTCTCTAACTAGTTCTGCTGTCTCTGTGAGAATGTTTTTCTTCTATTGTTCCTTTATGTTCCGCTGCATTAATGATGATATTTTTTTCTACATAGTTGCATATGTTGTTGAATAATGATGTAAATCTTAATAATGTTATGATGTTGTGCGGTGAATTTAATATGGAAATAATAAAATGCAATTATGAAAGCAAAGTACAATATAGCCCTAAGAAAAATTAACACCATGCTTCACCTTGGCGGTTATACTTTACTCCTAATCCAATGTGACCTTCCTTGAGGCCTTTCTTTCCACTGTCCAATAGGCACACAAATAAGTGGCGCTTATTGATATTGCATGTCAAGGAAATCTATAGTTAACACCTTCCATCTCTCCCTTATATCCATGTCCCATCTTCACGTTGATTGCTATCTGTCACCAATATTGGTTCCTTGACTTGTTAAATTTCCATTAAACCTAGCACTAGGAACTTGACTAACCTAGCTATTTACAAATCTATTGAATAAATGTATCACTAGTTCTTAACATTCAACGGAAGCAAAAATAAAATGATCAAACTCATAAAATGACACATAGATTTTGCCAACAAAGTTTTTCATTAATAGTCCAAACTTCTGTGAGCTCCCATCCTGCTATAATGGCCCAATTCAGAAAATACAGAATACAAATAAACCTAAATCTGATCTAGTAGATCTGCCCTAGATCGATGCTCGATCTTCTATGCAAATCTACATCTCCAACCTCTCTACACTTCCTTGAACCCAACACACGCTCACTGAGATGCCTCTCTCAATCTTGTGTTGTTGTTGTGTGTCTTTCTACTCTTCTTAGCCTTGTTTTTATAACTTTACATTGAGTTGAATCCCTAAGCCTAACCCTAATCTCAAAGTGATTAACGACCAAGATTATTTCTCGCCTCACTTGAGATCAATGACTAAGATTAAAACATAATCACTAAAGTAGATTATTTACTTTTCCTAAGTTTCTTTTAGCTCAATAAGCCAAAGTAATAATATGTGTTTTTTCCTAAGTTAGACATAAGCTAAGTTACATTAGCAATCTTGCTCACACTAGAGCAAGAGCCCAAAGAGACTATGGGCGACTTCTGCAGGCCTAGACACAAGGCCTATGTAGAAGTACCTTCCCGAGCTACAAACATCAACACTCCCTCTTAGCGAGAGAGGTACTTCTGCCACATAGAATTGGTTCTAATCCTATGCCTACATGATGCATCAGCAACTATGGCTACTCCTTTTGAACTGGAAGACTTTCCTGCCCTCATCCTTAAAGACCTGCTCTCTGTGAACTTGTTCCTAGAAGCCTCCTGCTCCTCAACATCCTATAAGGTTATCTCATACCAAGAGATCTTCTTGATAGATTAGGAGGAATCTGTCAACTGCTTTTCCCCTCCTGAACCTGAAGGTTGACTTCCTCTTAACTACTCAACCTTCAAAGCTACCTGCTCCATGTTCTCTATCACAGCTCTGCTTCTTGTCATTGCTCAAATAGGCTAGGCCTTTATCCTATCCAAGTTGATCTCTCTAACTCCAATGTCGTGGTCATCGTCTGAGCTAGATCCCCTAGGTCTAATGAGTGCATGTCCATCCTAGAACGCTACACCAAACCCCTTCTTCTCAATCATTAAGACTAAGAGAGAACTCCACCACCCATAGCATGTCCTTCACTTCCATCCTGCCACTTGACTCAAGATGGAATAAAATTGTTCCTACCCCTCTAACTACATGCTTCGTATCAACGCCTAACTTCACATTCAATTCTAAGTCCCACTTGATCAAGATGGTGAACTACTCTCATGCTCCTATCATATATCTTATGACTCCACCATCTAGCAATCATGCATTCACTGGTAAAGTGCTTAAGGAAAGGTAGGAAACAATTATGGATTCCATCTCAAACATTCTAGCAAACTCCTCCTAGGCATTTTTCGATGCAGCTACAACTAGTTATATGCCCTTTCCCCCTTTCTTCCTCTCCAGACACTATGAGGCATTGTGTCCCATTCTATAAGAGAAACACTTGACCCTAGTCAAATCCTCCTCCTTCATCAGCTATGAAGTTGACTCCTCACTCCTGCTTGTGTTCTTTCCTTTGCCTCTTGCAATCAGAGCCATGTCCTCATGATCTACCTGCTTGTTGATCTTGCCCTTTGACTATAACCTAATTTCCTCTTGTATGCATTCATCCCTAAGCCTATCAAATGTGGGTAGTTTATCTCTAGCACAAACTCCTCAAATGAATAGATCACGTGCCTATGAGAACCCATTCAATGCCATAGTTACTAGTTCAGAGTCTTTTACTCTTTCTCCCATTATTGCAAGTTGATCACTAATCTGCGTGATCTTTATCAGAGATCTCATCACTGAGTTAGATCTAGTCATCTACGTAATCCAGAGCATATCTTTCAATATCATCTTCATGTTTATCGTCTTGCTCTGGTATAACCCTACCATTGCTTTAAACATCTACTTGGATGTCTTCTTCTCAATTAAGTGAGGGATCAAATGATCTTTTACGACATTCGTAAGTATCCTCTACACCTTTATCTCCTTTGCAAGAACAGCGTTCTCCTGAGATATGAAAGCTTTGAGATCTCACTCTCAAAAATCTCCCAAAGATCGTTTTCCTTGAGTACCAAGGTGACCCTATTCTTCTAAGTGTTGATGTTCTAGACAACATCGAGAGTATTCTCACATGTGGGGAGCGTGGGCTAAGTGATGGGGCTTTGCACCCATAGAGCCACGGTATTCCAATGACCCATGGTATGTACTATGGACCCCTGACATTCTGATGACCCATGGTATCTTGATAACCCATGGTATTGTACCCTTTGGAAAAGTACAAGTACAAGGGTGAGTGATCCATTCGTGCGGTTGGCAGGAGAGAATCTTGCAGAGGAGAAGATCAAGTAGGCCTCAGGCTTATGGAGGGCTGAGAGGGCCTAAGTAGGGTTGTTTTGAGGAGGCCAAGTAGGCCTCAAGAAGGCCAAGTAAGGTTGTTGAGTATGTTGTAGCTATGACAGCAAAAGGAAGAGGTTGAGTTGGCTAAAAGAATTTTGTTTTGGGGGTTGAATTTTTATGTTACTGTGCATTGATCTAATTGATATTTTCCAAGTTTTTGTTGTGTAAAAGTTAGACACATCTTGGCCGTTGAAGTCCCAACAGAGGAGTATAAGAAGAAGTCGATGGCCACTTGGAGAAAACACACCGGAAGTTCGATTTCCTTCGCAGATCGATTTCCAGAGAGCAGCAGCAGTTGTCGGGGAGCCAAAAATAGAAGTTGAGTGAGGGGAAAGGACACTGAGGCCAGACGAAGTTTTCCAGATCGAGTGAGTGCATTTGCAGAGAGGCAGAAGTACCACAATGAGGCTGACACAGGGGTTGCACAGAAGCCTCTAGAGGGCAGTTCAATTTAGCTAGAGAGAAGTTGAGTTTCAGTTTCAAAGGTCAAGAAAGGGTTCTAGAAGGCCGGAGAGATAGTTTATCAGCTAGTGGCAAACAGGATAGCTACAGGTGTAGATGATTCTAGCTGAGCATGTTAAACACTGCTTTACGGTGACGCATGTTCAAAAATCAGAAAGGCAGAAAGGTTTTCTTATATAGATAATTACTTTTGATACGTTTATCTTTATGTTCTTCTTTTAACTTATAGTTCATCAAGTAATTACCAAAACAATAGAACAAGGACAACAGATGTAGGTGAACAACTAGGTGAAAACCCCTATCTAGGGGAAAACCCAGTCAACTAGCTTCTCGAGATACTCCAAGACTCTTGACCTAGACAAAGACTTCCTCCACACCATGTCAACGCTTAATCCTTCTTGCAAATGATAACCCTTCAATAGCAACTTCGACCTAGCAGTAGCACTGTAGCAGCTTCGACCTAGCAACTGGTAGCAGCAATAGTTTCGACTAGACAAAGAAAAAATTTGATCTCCCTATATACTCCTCTTGAGTGAGAGATAGATGCCCAAAATTTCGATCTTGATGTCTTTTTCTTGCATCCAAAATTTCGCACTACTTTTTAGCCCCTTTCTAGCTCTTCTTCAACTTTGCATTTCCCAGCTTTCAGCGTCAAGATATCGAACTATGAGAGAGAGTGAATTCCTCCAAATGAATTCAAACTGCCTTGTATATATAGCCTTCTAGTGAGGTCAAATTGTCCTTCTTGAAGCCGACTTGATCTCTTTGAGGTCAACCTGGTGTGGAGGGGACAAATAGCATATTTGACTCAATATTAATTCTTTTTACATGATTCAAAAGCCCAAGAAGGGTCTCCTTTAATGGACAATGACTCTAATAACTCACAATAAATCCTAGAAGTCCTCAATGGGGAATATGACCTAAAACATGATAACCCAAGCATGAAACCCATGCTTTAATAAGTCATAATAATAATGATAAAATATTTTCTTCATTCTTTTGATAAATACATTTCATTGTGACTCAAACACATTTATGAAGACCGAACCTAGTTACATATTTCAACACTCCCTCTTAACTAGGGAGGTATTCATAAGTACAAGTACAAGGAAGATCTCAAAACACATGAGCCGAGAATAATTTAGGCACCGCAATGCCATGGACTAGATTCTTGACCAGGGCAATCTATCCAAAGTCTCTCAACAGTTTAGATACCGCAATGCCAAGGACTAGATTCCTGACCAAGGAAATCTATTCGAGTGGGAACTAAGATGGACTAAGGCTTTCAGCCTCTCTAGGTACCATCAGGCTTACTTGCTAACCATCAACCCAGGGATCTAGGTTTGTATCCGAGGTCAAAGCTCCATGACCAACGCCACCCTCCCTACTTTAGGAACTAGACATCAACACAAAGTGCGGGCCAAATGTCCTTCCAGCCAATGTGTCTCACATACAAAGCCTCAACTCTTCCCATTATTCCAATCGGTAACAAATCCTCCTCGATCTAACAGATTGGTAACAACAAATTTCTCCTAATCAAACTGATCGATAACACTAGGCATGTTAAACATGCTATCAAACCTCCGAGAGATTTACCTGTATAAACACAACACCAATTAGTAACAAACTTTCAAATGTACATAAGTAAACACAAACCTTCGGGGGTTTTCCAGACAACTGATGTTGCTTCTCAATTTCTCATAGTAGGACTTCCAAACGAATCTTGAAAAAAGATTCCTTAATCATACATCTTCCTTTCCTACTTCACATGCAACAACATATTCTATAAATAGATCTGCCTTTTCTTATCTCAGCAGTCCTTCAAAACACATTCTCCAATTTCTTCTTTCAAGGTGTCCATCATGACTATGATATGACCTCCTCTTAACTAGGGAGATTCCTCACATCCAAGCTTCCTCTCAAATTAGGGAGTTCCACTTCTTTTCTACGACATTGGAGAATCTTTCATGGCTTCCATTCTTCTCATCAAAGTTATTATAACTTTCTTCATCATGCTTATCATACCAACTTTACTTACAAGCATCTTCACCACCTACAAGATTATATTACTGCATAACTTAGATAGCAAGTACAACCAAATCTATAGAAGCATGAAGTTAACCATATCATAATCATATAATGGAAGCATTCGACATTAGACATCAAATACCTAAACTTAGTTAGGTTCAAGAAACACATACTTTTATACTTCAACTATATGCTAGGGTTTTTGTCATAAACCCTAGATTCCATCATCAAGACTTTGAGCACCTTAATCAAGAGAACAACCTTCATTATATCTAAGGCTTTAATATTTCTTCCAGAGGTATGACATACCCTACTATAAAATATTGCAAACCCTAGAAGCAATTCAAACAAATATTGTTCTACAATACATCTAACAACTTTAGAATTCATAGGTTAGACCATAGTTGCGGGGGAGCGCCCCCCCCCCC
>APFE031295202.1:33324-121373 GCA_000404065.3 Pinus taeda
TTACTATCTTGTGGACATGGTTGATGACGATTATAATTTCTAGATGATTGATGTGATATGTTTCAATGATCAATCTATGTTTTTTTATGTTTTTTATGTCTAATTCATCATTCTACATGTTTTTGTTGACATATATGTATCAAAAATTAAAAAATATAAAAAATATATATATTTTTAAAAAATCGCTCCCAGATTCGCTCTCAAACCGGGAGCTTCTGAAAATGGTTGCTCCCGCTCCCGCTCCCCGCTTCCGCTCCCGCTCCCAAGTAACATTGGGTTAGACTTCCACTAGGATTTATGCAAAATCCCTAGATTTCATACATGAGCTTTAACAATCAAAACTAATCACAACTCAATTTAAAGTAACAACATGACTAGTGTCCACTCGGGTTTGTTGTAAACCCTAGATTTTACTATTTCTCAACAATCAAACTAATCATAATAAAATTTCATGTTTTATCAACCTTTCATAAATCCCAGATTGTCACACTGTCATCATATATCAGAGATTTTAACTTCTACTAAGGTTTAGTTACAAAACCCTAGAGTTCGCAAAAACTATCATCCTAGAAAATCAAACTTCGACTAGGGCTTGGTTCCAAAACCTAGGACTCATGACCCATCAACAATTAGGTCAGCACATATATCCAGGATTCCATCATCATGTACAAGCATATCATAACATGTGTTAGTCAAACCCAATGACACAAACATCAATATATTAAAGTTAGACATATAATTCACTTAATCAAACTAGGGTTTAGATAAGACAAACACACATATTCTTAGGATTTCATCTCTAGGACATTATCTAAAATAAGGGTTTTGCTTATACACCCTACCAAACCCTACTGAACTAGGGTTTCAATACATAACACAATAAACCCTAATTTACTAAAACTTCAAAGATTTGATATTTCAAACATTACTATTCAACCCTAACAAGTTAGGGTTTTCATAACCATACCAAAACCCCAAACAAGACATCATCAAAGCATCAAACATTTTCTTTGGACTTCATCAATAACCCTATGTAGGTTAGTGTTTCACACATAATCAACATACCCCTAAGTTAGGATTTTTACCAGAGAGCCTCTCTAGGGTTCCACAAGAATAATCAAAGAGATGAGGAGGGTAGATTTATCTAATGATGCATCACCCAATCAAGAATCTTTAAGATTCAAAAAAGCTAGACACAATGATGTTAGTCATAGTTTATCAAGAATGAGAATGAAGAGAGCAAAAACTTGTAGTTCAAAACATACCTTTTTGTTTCTTAAGAAACCTCGTAATTCCAATGCTTTGTCTTATGAGGCCTTCTTTCATAATCCTTGAGTCTTCAACAAGTTTTCTTAAACAAGGAAAATATGAATAGAAATGTGATTAGTATTTAATGCTAGCAAAACTAGGTAAGTAAGGAAAACTAAAAATGAAAAGGTAATAAGATGCTTATCTTTGGAGGTTGGTGAGGGCTCCCTCCAAGCTTCAGGAATACCTATAATATTATAAAACGAATCAAAAAATGTTTTTCCAAAATGTGTTAAACCTACAAATACTAGAGATCAAAAAAAGAAACAACTAAAGCTTAGAGCAAAGGACTCAGTAGTGTAAGTCTCTTATATCTAGTTCTTCGGGTTTATTCTTCTTTGGAGATCCTTCTTCAATGACATTGGCTTGGTCTTTGTTTCTTTCCTTGTTCTTCGGATTGTCAGGACAGTCACTTCTATAGTGACCCATCTTGTGACATTGGTAGCATTCTATTTTGGACATATCAACCTTCCTTCTTGGCCCTTCTGACTTCTTGAAGTTTCCTTTCTTATGAGAAGCAAAGTATGCATTTGAAACATTTTCTTCTTCATTGTTGGATACTAATGAGATTCTCATTTCTTCTTGAGTGCAAGCATTCCATAAGTGCTCAAAGGTAGGAGCTTATTTCCAGCTATTGAAACTTGAAGCAAAAGAACTCCAAGTAGGTGGCAATCCCAATAATGCAGTAATTACTAGCTCTTTTTCTGGTACAATTTCATCTATGACTTGAAGTTCATCTCTAATTCTAGATATCCTTAAAAAGAAGGAACCCACAGTGTCATCCTTTGTCATTTTTGTAGTCCTCAATTCTTTTTTCAAACTTGCTACTTGACCAATGTTCTTGATAGTGAACAATTTGGATAAGGCTTCATACATTTCTTGAGCATGGTCTATATTGGAAATGTATGGGACAAGAGTGTCATGACCAATATTTCTGACTCTCTACACTTCACTTTATCTACATCACTGGATTCTTTGGTAGGTTTCTTCACCTTTCCTTTGACCAAATAAAAGACCTTGTTCTTTTCAAGAATGAGGTAAATTCTCTTCTTCCATGCCCTGTAATTTGATGCTCCTTGCAATTTGTTCTCACTCTTTATTGTGTTAGACATTGTCCTTGGAGATAGTGAGTTTCCTCCCTTACAAGAGCTCCTTATATGATCCCTTGATCAATCCTTTAGACTCCTTTTAGTAGATTCTCAAAAACTGTCTTTTGCCTTCTTCACCTTAACTTTGATACCATGTTAGAAATCAGAAAGGAAGAAAGATTTTCTTATATAGAAGGCCATCTAATGCTAATAAGCGAATAACTATGTTGTTGTTATTACAGAAGTTGAATATTTCGACTCAGGGATTTGATGTGAGAATAGGTAAATTATGGACACAAATAGAGGCAACCTTCAAACAAATAGATATATCTGGGAATGAAGCTTGAAGCAAGAGCAGTTGGCAGCATCTAACAAAACTGAAGCATTGCAAAAAACTGTCAATCAATAAAAAGAATTCAAAAGACAATCACAGATTGGATGTCAAATCTGCTAGTAGAAATAACTTGCAAAAACTTTTACTAGAACACAAGGAAAAATGGCTCATTAAAAGTACTATAGAAAGAAGAATGTTGCACAGTCGAATATAAGCTAAGTTTAATGTTGGTCAATTTGGAAAATAGCAACAGTGAGACACAATCTCTCACCATCTCATCCAAATGAAATAATGTTAAAATATTGAATGGCAATGACTTAAGGAGAAGCATAGAAATACAGAGGAACTCGGATTTGAAGAAAGATAGCGAGAAAGACAATTTCAGTGGTTTTCTCTCTTGTTTCGGACTATGAAGACCTCTTAAATATGACTATGGAGACAAGCAATCCTTCTATCTTGAGCAATAAGAAGAGCAACATGACAGGTGGAGCAATTTGACAAGAGGAGCAGTTCGACAGGGGGAGTCCTTGTGGACACCTTTGCCATTGATGTCAAAGGGGGAGAGAAGAAGAATATTGCCATCAATGACAAAGGGGGAGATTGTTAATCAAGGTTGTCATTGATGTCAATATGATAGTGTTTGTGATGGCAAATTCTTGTGATATGTGATGTTGCCCGTTAATGCCCATTGATCATACTGTTGCCCACGGAAGACCCAAGGACTGAATACAACTTATGAATTGAATATATATATATATATATATATATATACAGACAGAGTAGAAGCAGTGAACCCAAGGAGCATCCCAAGTAGGAAAGCTATCGGAAGTCAAGGAAAGCCATCAGAAGCCATCGGAAAGACATTGGAAGCCATCGGAAATCACAGAGAAGCCACAGGAAAGCCAAAGAGTTGATAAAAACAGCAGAGGAGCCATATCGGAAATATCACATGTAACATATCACATATGCCCAAGAAGAACCGAAAGGAAGAAAATAACGGAGGAGCATTGCGGCAGAGGAGCATAAACAGAGTTATCAGAGAAATCATATCGACAGTATATAATATCGGAGTTTTTTATTATATGCATCTGCTCAAAACTCACCGACTGTGATATATAATATGGACCTGAACTGTTTATGGTACCATCTCTATTGAAATATATCGCATCCGCTGCATCGCGAGCTTTAAAGCCTTGCCACAGCTCAAAACCCCCGATTGCGATATGAGTTACGGACCTGCTAGACCATTATAATACACCTTTATGAAATATCGCATCCGCTGTATCGGAATTGTCATATCACAAGTCTTAAAGGATGTCACGTTAAAACACCAATTGTGATATCGTTGCGGACCCGACTGCACCACTATAATATGACTCAATATGATATCGCATCCATTGAAATGCATGTTTCAAAGAAATGTCAAACTGTCGATTGTGATAACGGTGAGGACCCAATGGACTACCGATTGCGATAGACCCAATGGACCGCCAATTGCAAAAGAGTTGTGGACCCTACGGGCTTATCAAAAATAATTTATTGTATACCGCATCCGCTCCGTCGGCAGTGGGGGAATCGACTATGTTATGAGCAGACCTCCAAAAGTTGCAATTGCGATTAAGGTGATGATGTGGCAGGTGGGACCACCCATTATATGGTTTTAGCTATGTTGATATGTGATTTTCGGAAAATAAACAAGTTTATGATAAAAGTAACATAAAGGCCTCTCTGATATATTTCAATATACAAGTCGGCCTCCCTCCAATAAATGTGTCTTTCGGTCATTGGTGAAACTCGTATAAAAACGAGTTAAAACGTTTCACTTCAAGAAAGGATCTCAGTGCATCGATTATAGAGGAGGAGGACAGTTCACAACTCGTGAACTTGAAGAAACAGAAGAAAAGAAGCCGAAGGTCGAGCGAGCAAAAGAGAAAGCCGAAGGTCGAGCGAGCGAAAAAGAAAGCCGAAGGTTGAGCGAGCGAAAAAGAAAGCCGAAGGTCGAGTGAGCAAATAAGGAAGCCTAAGGTCCAGCGGAAGAAAGAAGCCGAAGATCGAGGATTTTGTTGACTGGGTTGTTTATTGAAAGACTCAGACCTATAATAAATCTATAGAAGCGCAGCCTGCGATTTGTTAAAAGACTGTATAGACAGGGTCGTTTTAATTGAATACACAGCCTGAAGCCACGACAGGCACTCATCCTGAAGCATTACTCCTGAAGTAGTTACCGCAATAGTAAGAACAGAAGGTTGGAAACAGAGAATTGTTTTGTGCAAACTTTGAGGCTTAGTGCAGCTTACCGAAGACACATTGTTGAGAAGCCCTAGCTGTCCTTAGAGTTAATCTTGGAAACCATGATGCATCAGTCATCATGAAGTGACCTTGGAGAAAGTAGTTGGGTAAATATGAAGAATAGTAAAGACTCCTTCATATGAAAACAAGTTGTCATTGATGAAATAGCGTGGAGACTACAGTAAAGATGTAGACTGACAGAACTTAGTGAAGAAGATTTTGGGAGCCGAGAATTACCATAAAACATATCTAGACAAAGTATAGCAGTGGGTTGGAGCCCAGAGGGTTGGTGCCCTGAAAGTTGGGGCATCAAACAAACAAGGTAGGTGCCTTGAAAGGATAGGGTTGGAGCCCTAGAGGATCAGTATCCTCAAGAAACTAGGTCAGAGCCTGTACCAGAGAAGTGTTGGAGCCCTAAGCATTGGAGCCTCTAGAGTCTAAATGCAAGGTCAATGCCTTGAGAAGATAGGGTCGGTGCCCTAGAGGTTGGAGCCTCACAAAAGACCAAGTTGGTGCTTGGCAACAGGTTGGAGCCTGAGGGATTGAAGATCGATGTCTTCATCAAGGGTTGGAGCCCTATATATTGTACTTGATTCATTATAAAGATTATATTAATAAAAGCATTTATTCCTATTTCTCATTTTGTGTTCTAAATATAATTGATTGAATTGACAAAAGTAACAATTGAAAAGGAATATTGATTCACCCTCCCCTCAGTATTTCCAACAAAACTAAGTGATCATTCAGCAGCAGAGGGGCAATGAGAATCTGGGATAAGGACTTCCCGGAGAATACTGACAGAGAGGCAGAGAGAGCTTGCAGAGAGGTAGTACAATAGCCAGAAAAGGCTGATGTTGGGCCAATTTGGGCCCACATAGTCCCTACGCAGAGCCAGAAGGGCCAACGTAGAGCAGAAAAGTTGCCTGTCATGCAGAATCCAGAACTACAAGAACAGCGAAAACAGCCGAGAGAGCTGACGCAGAGGGCAGAGACGCTAACACAAAGCATGAAAAGCTGATGCAGAGCCTACGCAGGGCCAAGCAGAAATAGTCGGGGCTCAGCCATTCTTGTGCCAGATCAACCAGAATTTTGTCGAGTGAATTGAGGTAAAACTCACTCAAATTTTCCGCCAGTATTTTCTCTGTAAAGGATTGCTAGATGAGCATCTTAGATTTGTATTCAGATATTTCTCCTTCATAATAATAAACCCTTGGAACTATTGCACCAATTTTCCCGCATTGGGTTTTTCCGGGAACTCTGGATTTGAGACCTCTGTGGTACAATATTTTTTATTCAGTCATCGGAGATTCCACAGTAAGAAGATTTTTCTGCCAACGTTTTGAATCCCAACTGGGATCCATCATCAGGGCAACTTGAAGCTTGATAGAGGAAGAGCAGCTAATTAGGGTATAAATAGAGAAAATGAAAGCAAAGAGGAGGGACGGCTCTCAATTTTTGAGAAGTCGGCTGCCTCTTACTATTAATAATAATAAACCCTTGGAACTATTGCACCAATTTTCCCGCATTGGGTTTTTCCGGGAACTATTGTGTCCAAAAATAAGTGTGTCATATGTATCTTGTTCTTTGCTCTGTTTTTTGTTTCAAGAGATCAAATATTTAATTAGTGTACGCTGCAAAAGTAATTTGCTTTAGTATTCAGAAGAATAACTTGATGAATGTAATTTAAAAAATCAGGTAGGTGAAGTAGATTCAAATTTGCTACAGCAGGGGTTCCTTCAGTAGTTGGAATTGTCACACCTCTTACTCCACAAAGCACAATTCCATTCTGGTTGTTGTGGATAAATTAATGAAAAGCGCCCATTTCATTTCTATAAGAGATACTTACGAAGTTGCTGACGTAGCTTGAATATTCATAAATGAAATTATCAGATCTCATGGAGTACCTAAGAAAATCATATCAGATAGAGATTCTCGATTTACTTCAAGATTTTGGACTTGTATGGAATCAGCCTTAGGAACTCAACTAAATTTAAGTACAACTTATCATCCTGAGACTGATGGGCAAGCAAAAAGGGTGAACCAAGTACTAGAAGATATGCTGAGCATGTACATAATAGACCAGCAATCACACTGGGAAAAGTACTTGCCCTTAGTTGAATTTGCATACAATAACAGTTACCACAGTTCAATCGGGATGTCTCCATTTGAAGCATTGTACAGCAGACCTTGCAAGACATTGTTAAGTTTGGACAGGTTAGAAGATCGAGAGATAGTTGGACCAGAAATAATTCAAGAAATGGAAGAACAGGTAAAACAAATTAGACAACGATTAAAAGAGGCACAGAATAAACAAAAGAGTTATGTTGATGCTCACAGAACAGATAGGAATTATGAAGTAGGGGATCATGTTTTCGTCCGCATCCGACCAAACAAAAGCACTGTTCGATTCGAAAAAGAAACAAAGTTGTCACCCTGATTTATGGGACCATTCAAAGTTCTGGAAAAAGTTGAACCTATCGCCTCTCGTCTTGCACTTCCATCCCACTTGCATAAAGTTCATAATGTATTTCATGTATCTGTATTAAGACATTACATAGCTCACAAATCTCATAACCTTCAATGGAAGGAACTACAGGTATCGGACGAGGGAACCATTTCAGTCGAACCATTACGTACACTGAAATGTAGGGTTCGACAACTCAGGAACCGTCTGGTAGACCAAGTTAAGGCCTGGTGGGACAAGTATAGCCCTAGATCGACTACTTGGGAAGATACGAAGATCATATGTCAAAGATAACCCAACTTGTGTCAATTTTGAAGAACTTAAACCCATATTTTGTATATATTTACTTTAAATCAAATACTTAAAACTATTTGATGGTGATCACATGTAAAAATGAATTTTATGTCACTGGAACAGGGTATATGTTATTGACTTAATTCTACTGGTATGTGGATACCAATATGAGATATGTTATTTATATTAATATTATTGAATTATGAATATCAATGTGAAGTCTAGTATTTGATTAACTTTGCGATGAAATCTAAATTATGAATTATGATATGGATGAGAGAGGTATAGTTTTATTTCATTTCTACATACCGATATGATTGATGAGATAGAAATAAAATAATGATTACATTTTAATATGAAAGATAAATACATAAGCTAGATAAGGCCAAGTATGTTATACCGTAGATAAAAACATGTATGCATTATACAGAAACTGTTATTTGAATACGAATTGTTTTGAATATATTGATGCATATGTTATAATGTATGGACAAGTGTTTTCATTGCACATAGCATCATTACGAAATGACTACGCGGTGACAAAAGCTTCAAGAATAATTGAAACTCAATGAGATTGCATGATAGGGTGTTGACCCTGGTCCCACTAGGAGAGGTGGAGGTATTACCCACCATTTATCCTCCAACACTTGGAGTCATGTGAGGACTGTGCAAGTCGCGCTCCCCTAGACGTGTGATGATCATTGTCAGATGCCTACTGGGCAATTAGGTTGATATAGTCGATGCTAACACCCTTAAGAGCCTATGAATGTTTAGATCAGTATAGTTGATGCCATGTCATACTCCAGTAGAGGACAGATAGGAAGGAAGCAAAAGAGATTAGGAAAGATAGGATGATTCTAGAATAGCTTGGGAGCCCAGTTGAGGCAGGGAATGACTATTAAGTTTATAAAACTTTAAATGTTCAAACAAAAATTCAATCTTGAAATGCAATCGTTACATGATCACACTAATCACTAAAGCAATTACTAATATATTAAATAAACCCTAACTTTGGGATGAAGTTTTCTGAAGTAAGGAAGTATGTAATAGCCCATCTTGATCAATAAGCAAAAGAGTATTAGCATGCATACGATGTATGCATATGATAGCTACATATGCACACATCGCATGCTTTGCACAAGTATACTTATTAAATAATTAAAAAAATGTTTAGATGAATGAAAAGGGACTAAATACCTAAATTATTGAGAAAAGAGATATTACCTAAAATCCGACACTCAAAATATACATATTAAATGCTTTGTACTTATAAGGTTGTTAAATAAAATTTACAATTCCAATCCTTCTAATGTAAATATTGATCATCATAGAGTTAAAGTTATAAGTATTGTTAATATATATATGTATATAAATATAAATTTATAAGTTAAAGTTTCTAAATTAATATAACAATTATTTGATATCTATATATATATATGTATGTATGTATAACTATTGATTTTATAATTGTAATTAATTTTTTATAAAAATTAAAGTTATTAAAGTTTAAACATGTCAAACATATCAAGCTATAAACACGTATCCTCATCTCCCATTACATGTAAAGCTATAGTTGTCAAATAGAATCTAATGAGGGTGGTGGAAGAAGGCAGTGACCACCTAGGGATGGTATTTATCCCGAGTACGCAGAGACACCAAAGGAGGAGGGGGTTTTGGGGAAAGAAAGACTGGAAGGAGAACGGGAGATCTGAATCAGTGTCGGAGATTTCATTCAGAGCTAAATATTCGAATCAAAACTTGAGAATTGAGCAATTATTCTTGAAGCTTTTGGGCACGAGGAATCAAAATACTCCAATTGGGAAGTATTTTGGAGCTGACTACCAAGGTTGTGCTCAACTTGGCTGGGAGGATTGGTCATTTGGTAACAAGAGAAAAATTGGGAACGAGGACAGCCTGGGATCGACATTAAATTCAAAGAAAAACAAACAGGTATTTTCCTAAACTTCACTGTCTGCAAAACTAGAAGTAATTTCATAAATTTTTGTACTTAGAGACCTTACAGTGAGGAGCACTCTTGGACCATTGCCTCAATTCCTTGATGCATTATTGCCTATTTTGGACGATGACATCAAGGTGGGAGAACCCTTTCCCCCACACATGTGAGTTATTTTTGGCATTTTTCTATGTTTAAAAGTTATTTCAAGGTTATATTGTGACCTTTGACCAAGTTAAAATATCAAGTCAACATGTTTTAGGGTTTTGCTCATAAAATTATGAAAAAATGACTTGGTTACCCTCATATAAGTAGAAGGGAGTCATTTTTCATTTTCATCATCAACATTATTCATCACACTTCTTCTTGAGAAGTGCACACTAGCTCTTGTCTTCTATTCTACTTAGCCGCAATGTGATTCTATGGTGTGAATTTGTCTTGGAGAAGGATTTTCACTTGAAGAAGTTTTCTTGGGATAGATTGAAGAGACTGTTGAGAAAATTTTACAGGTTTATTGTTTAATCCCTAAATTTTGCATGTTATCTTATGTGAATTAGGGTTTTTATGTGTGTGATGTCTAAAATTGCTATATTTATCTTAAGATCTTGATTCCTTATGCAATGCAAGGTTCTTTTCCTTGAATCATTTAAGAGAACTCCAAATGGTGCATATCTTGAACTTAAAATCTCTCTCCTTAGGAAGCCACTACAATTTCCAGAAAAAGGGTATTACCCTCTCACTCTCTTCATCAAGGTCATATTCATTAAATTTGCACTCAGTAACTCCATTGCCCATTTAGATCAAGGCACTAGTCTACGAGGTGTTGATCACTCTCTCTTTTATAACTATTTCTCTTTCTTCTCTCTAAAATTCTAGATAGCTAAGGTTAGGGTTTCCTTGAAATATTTCTAAAAAGTAATTTCACTTGATGTGTTATAGTTTTTAGTAGGGATTGCATTTAATAATTGGTAAAAAGAAAAATCTAGCATGAATTGCATTACAAAACACTAATTCTAGGGCTGACATCATCATTTATATTGTTGTTTTACGCATATTTCAGCTATAAAAACTCAATTTCCAATCCTAAACCTTGCATATCTAATTAATAGTCTTGCTTCTTTATTGACCTATCATTGTAAGGCTATTTATTATAGTTGTTATATGACATTGTTTCCCCTACCATTGAAAACCTATCAAACCGTAACTTATAAAACTCTCTAATTTACTTAAGTGGTCTAAGGGTAGAGTGCTTGAACTTTCATGAAGAGTGTCTTAGCCCTCCCGGCTTCCCAGTTCTCTATCCTAATCACTAGACCTCCATCACCTTTAACCCCTCTTGTAGAATATCCTTTAGGTGATCTCTATATAGTGAATCCTCCCTTGAGGTTTAATTTGCCACTAAATAGCTGAAGAAAGGTTGTTGAAGTGATAGTGGTGGTTGATCTCTTGTTGCCACAAGGTCTAGATTTTCCTAGTGCGCTTTGAGCTAGCCCTGCTAGATTTTGTTGTAACATTTTTGACGTTGTCACCAGGGAGGAGTTGATTCCACCTCCTCATGGTCCGAAGTCTATGCTTTAAGATTTGTTAATAAGAATATCCCAAAGCGTAAGATAGAATTTCTCATTTAGCGATTCCTAAAACCAATTCTCACTCGACAGCCTCTGGTAGTCGATCAAAAGGAGCCATTCCTCCCAAAAAGAAGACTAATCCTCAAACCACTACTTCTACGTCACCTATAGTTTATCCGATAATCCAAACTCTTTTTGGTAGCCTTCCACCTCAGCCACAACAGCCACGCCATGGCTCAACATTGCATACAAGCTACTTGATACAAGTGTCATTCAAGGATATCCTCATAAATTGCCTGAGAAGTATGAAGAATGGTTTCCCAAGTTCAATGGGACTAATGCACTCACCGCCACGAAGCACATGGATGAGTTTTACTAGTATGTTGGTGGAAGAATGATCCTAGAAGAGGATATGGTTATGATGTTGTTTGCCCTTTCCTTGGAAGAAAATGCTAGGGATTGGTACCGACATTTACCCGCAGGGGGAATCAAGGATCGGTACTAATTCCATGATGTATTTAACAAAAGATGGGTCACCACCAAGGAATGCATAAAACTCCAACATTAAAATCCCAAATTAATCTCACATTATGTTGTACAGTTAAAGAAACATCACATCAAGCTTAGCTGATTGTTCTACATTGTTTTGACCACTGGTTGTTACCCTGTGGATGTGAAATCATTTCCAAATTTAATAAAATGGATTAGGCTTTCCTGTGTATCCTTTCAATTTTTTTCTTTTATTTGTTTATTTTATTTCTACATGTTCAAGTATGAAAAATAAAATAAAAAATGCACTTTCAGATGTATGCATAGAAGTTTTATTTAATGTCTCGAGGTTCTTTAACCTTATATTCAATTCTCTTATTCGGAAATATGTAGTTTTTTCCCAAGAAAAAAGCGCAATTTTCATTAATAATAAGAAAATTACATGTTGTATCATCAGCATGTATGAGATGCAGTCACTAGGAAACAATGGGAAACCCATTTATAGTCAGTACATTCATAGTTCACTATTTACAATATCAACATAATATTTACAAAAAAGAAATGATAAAGCATAGTTTGTTCAGTAACCAAAACTGTGAAGTAAACAAAAAGCAAAAATATGTCGAATGATCTTTTTGAAAGATCATTCCGAAAAGTTTCCATCCAATTTGATGAATGGACGATGAAAGAACTAGAAAAAGGCTCTATCTCTGAATTCTTGAATCAACCACTGCCCCCTGGTTTGTTGTGCGGCCTCTTTGGTGTTGATTTGGGGTAGTATCGGATGTGCTCTAGCCATGAAAATTGGTGGAGAGGCTAAAGCACATGAGATCTCCAAGACCCATAATTGGTTTGGGCAGATTCTACCCAGTTTAGGAGATATTAAAATAATAAATATTTTTAATGGAGTTCCTAAGTCTAAACTTAGGAAAAATAAAATATTAATGGGTATTAATATAAAACTGGGTTAGAAGGTTCCAAAAGACATGGATCAAGCCAAATCTAATCTTAGCCATTGATTAGAGATGTAATCTCGGTCGTTGAAGGACCAATAGGAAAAGTATAAGAGGAGGCTTGAGGGTCAGTTGGAGAACACACCAGAGTGATCAATCATTTGAATTTCTCGAGCAGGGTTTGCTAAGTAAAGTCAAACCAGTGATCATCAGCGAGGGGCAGTGAGTACTAGACAAAGAGGCAGAGATAGTGCCGAGAGACCAGCGCAGAGGCAGAGATAGTGCCGAGAGACCAGCGCAGAGGCAGAGAGGCAGATGCAGAAGCCAGAGCAAGCCACGTAGAGCCGAGCAGAGACAGCGCAGAGGCCAGAGGGCATGCGTCATCCACGCTGAGAGCAACAAGATTGAGATAGAGGATCCCAGAGGCTGCGCAGTGCCTCGGAGGGCTGACGCAGAGGCCAGGAGGGCTGACGCAATGCTTCAGTGTTGCTGGAGAGGGTTTCGTGGGGCAGGTTTTATGAATAGTGCTTCCAAATAGAGAGGTATTACTGTCGATTATTTTTCTCTGTCGAGTGAGCCAGTTTGGCACCTAGTTGTACTCCAGGATATACTGCATAATAATGTAACCCTTAGAATTGCTGCACCAGTTTTCCCACATTGGGTTTTTCCGGGGACGAGTTGTCCAAAAATAACGGTGTCACTTGTGTATTTGTTTTTTCTTTCAAATGTTGATTTGTAAATGGTTGAGACTGGATTGTGTTTATTTCGTTATTTATATGTTTAAATAACTTGTTCGTAACTAACAAGTAGAAGAAATAAACCAGAAGAATACAGATTAAATTTCTAACAGATAGACTTAAAAATTTCAACATGGTATCAGAGCATGGTTGCAAATCACAGGAGAGCTGAAGGCATCAGCTGAAGCAGAGCATTTGCAGTAGAAACAGTGGTCTCGAGTGACAGAAGTTGTTCCTTGTAGAAAGCAACAAAAGAAGGGTTGACGCAGAGGGACTGCGTCATCAGTCTAGGCCAACGCAGAGTCTAAGGAGGGTAGAAAAAGGCTCATGCAAAGCCACGCAGAGACTAGGAGGGTTGACGTAGTTGGCTAAGGGAGCATTTTAGCCAGTGTTGGGATTGCGCAGAGCCTAGAGGCTCAGTCCTTCAGTTGTTGGGCCATAGGAAGTTGTGGGCAGTTGCACGAAGTGAAGATGGTGGGGTACTGTGAGCAGAACAGTACCTAAAAGGGAAAAACCAACGTAGAGGGAGTCGCTACCGGGCAGATTTCTAGAAAAGGAATTTGGATCAGAGTTGCAGGTGCACAGAAGATCGGAGAGGTGCAACTTGACGATTGGCAGGAGGATTTCCGGAAGGGAAATCGAGACTCAGAGGGAGACTAGCAGAGAACTTCCAAGCGGGAAGTAGAGAGACTCGAAGGAGTCGAAAGGAAGAATAGAGAGATGGCCATGAATGGGCTGAGGGATCAGGACAGGTTGGACTGGGCATCCAACTTTGTGGTCTGGAAGGCCAGGATCATGTCCATTCTAGATAAACATCGCATCAAAGCCTTCGCCTTGAGAAGAGTGGGGATCCCAGTTGACCCAGCTGATAATGAAAAATACGAGGAGGCAATGGCCAAGGCGAAATGCATCATCCTTGAAGGGGTCAAGGATCATGTGGTCCAACATATTGCCAAAAAGGAGACGACAAAGGAAATGTGGGACGCCTTGAAGAAATTGTACCAGCATACTTCCGTGCAAAGGAAAATCTTACTTGAGAATCAGTTGCGGTCATACCAGATACAGAAAGGGGATACGATAGATCACTTCCTTGGTCGGTTGAAGGAGATCTGTGGGAGACATTTGTCCATAGCATTCTGGGCAGGGCAGATCTTCCAGATTGGGAATAATTGTGGGCGGCTCTTTGTCAAGAAGAAATCAGGCAGCTGAGTAAGACAAGAAGTAGCAGCAAAGGAGTCTAGATCAAGAAGGAAGAGGAAGAGAATGCAGCTCTAGCATCTGCGGGAAAGCAGGAGAAAAGGAAGAAAAAGGACCTCTCCAAGGTCAAGTGCGTCAACTGTGGGGAACTGGTCATTATGCGAACCAATGTCCAAGGAGAAAGAACAAGGGAGAGGCATCTGACTCCAAGGCAGCGCCAGCAAAGGCGGAAAAGGAGGTAGAGGAGGATGACGATTGTGCCATGAGCGCTCATGTACCTCTAGAGAAGAGGTGGGGAGACATCGAGCTATAGTCAAGAGGACTATAAGCGATGAGGGGCAGGATCCTTGAGGTACCCGACCTCTTGGATTATACCTTGCTACGGGAGCCCCGAAGAGAGAGTAGCAGGACTGGCAAATGTCAGTAGACATGGAAGTGGATGAAGCAGCAAAGAGTGCTACAGTGCAGGAGTCCACAGGCAACGCGAGGCTCACAAGCTGCAGCAGTGTGAGAGGCATGGAGAGTGTTGCAACAGTGTAGGATGGCACAGAGAGGTTTACAGTGATGCGAGATGTAGGGAGTTGTTGCAGCAACGCAGAGGCAGTAGAGGGAGCACTTGTTAGTGGCAGAGAGAGCTTCAACATCGGGAGTGTTTCTAGCCTGACAGGGATGTCAGAAGTTGGGTGGATCAGTTACTTACTTCCCAGTAACTGAGTTGCAGTGCAGTGGCAATTGGCAGTAGCACAATGTAGCATGATGAGAGGGAGTTGCAGTGCAGATGCAGTGTCGAGAGAAAGGACCAGCAACAGCACGGATGCAGAGAGAGTTGTTGTATGGATGCAACAATGGCACTGGCAGAGCCATGGGCAGCAGTATAGGATGTTGCAGTGCAGAGGATGTTGGGCGAGATGATCTAACATCGGCACAGGTACTGGTGCTAAATAATCAGAGTGATGCTCAATGTGGAGTATTACTAGAGCACAGTCCTCGCTAAGAGGGAGTGTTGATTTGGGGTAGCATCGGATGTGCTCTAGCCATGAAAATTGGTGGAGAGGCTAAAGCACATTAGATCTCCAAGACCGGGAAATGGTTTGGGCAGATTCTACTCGGTTTAGGAGATATTAAAATAATTAATATTTTTAATGGAGTTCCTAAGTCTAAACTTAGGAAAAATAAAACATTAATGGGTATTAATATAAAATTGGGTTAGAAGGTTCCAAAAGACATGGATCAAGCCAAATCTAATCTTAGTCGTTGATTAGATATGTAATCTCGGTCGTTGAAGGACCAACAAGAAAAGTATAAGAGGAGGCTTGAGGGTCAGTTGGAGAACACACCAGAGTGATCAATCATTGGATTTTCTAGAGCAGGGTTTGCTAAGTAAAGTCGAACCAGTAATCAGCAGCGAGGGGCAGTGAGTACTGGACAAAGAGGCAGAGATAGTGCCGAGAGACCAGCGCAAAGGCAGAGATAATGGCGAGAGACCAGCGCAAAGGCAGAGAGGCAGACGCAGATGCCAGAGCAGGCCACACAGAACCGAGCAGAGACAACGCGGAGGCCAAAGGGCCTGCATCATCCATGCAGAGGGCAACAGGAGTGATGCAGAGGGTGTCCCAGAGGCTGCGCAGTGCCTCAGAGGCCTGACACAAAGGGTTCTGAGGCTGACGCAGAGGTCAGGAGGGCTGACGTAGTGCTTAACTGTTGTTGGAGAGGGTTTCGTGGGGCAAGTTTTACGAATACCTGCTTCCAGATAGAGAGGTATTACTGTCAGTTATTTTTCTCTGTCAGGTGAGCCAGTTTGACACCCAGTTGTACTCAAGAATATACTACATAATAATATAACCCTTAGAATTGTTGCACTGGTTTTCCCACATTGCGTTTTTCCGGGGACGAGTTGTCCAAAAATAACGGTGTCACTTGTGTGTTTGTTTTTTCTTTCAGCTGTTGATCTGTAGATGGTTGAGACTATATTGTGTTTATTTCGTTATTTATATGTTTAAATAACTTATTCGTAATTAACAAATAGAAGAAATAAACCAGAAGAATACAAATTAAATTTCTAACGGATAGACTTAGAAATTTCAACATTTGGATAGATAATCAGCGACCGCATTCCTTTCCCTATATATATATGAGCATACAATAAAATCAAATCGTGATTTTAGAGTGATGACTTCATCCAATAAACCCCTGAGTGTGTGCAAGTGACAATGATATGCAACGCTGATCCAATTTATAACAAACTGTGAGTCCCCAAAAACATGTGGCAGTTTTGTTCCAATCCAAAGATGAGAAGGTGTCTTAGGTTGCCGAGTTCTGTGTAGTTATTTGTGCCTCTCCCTAATCCCACTTTGATTTTGAAAAAAATATGTCCATTTATATGGAGCACAGCCCCCCACCCCCCCCCCCCCCCCGCCCACGCCCTAGCCTAAGCAAACCCATCAAAATAGGCCCAAGGAATGCTCTTATCCATAAATTCTAGAGTGATAACCCGCACATGTTGTTGATCAAGATCATCTGGAATCAGGTTGTATATAGCCACAATATAATTACAAGTGGTTGGCCAATGGGTCAGAGCATCGTGGAAGATACAACAATTCTTGTTCAACCAAATGCCCTAGCAAACAACCAAAGCGAGGTTTCTGACTTTTTGAGTGGGGTTGCATTTGTCCACCAACGATGCTAGGCATCAACGAAGTGTGAGCCTTCCCATTTGTGGGTAATGTTGAGAGTGGTAGTAATATGAGTGGACACTTGAACAGCAACCGAGCAATGGAGGAAAAAATGATCAATATCCTCTGACTTTCATGGGAAAGACAACATCTGGATGGACCATGAAAGGCACATCACATGAGGTTTACCTCCGTGGGTCCTTTATTTGAAAGGATACACCACATGAACAGTTGTGTTTTGTGTGGTTCTTTTAGTTTCCTTAGAGGGTGCCACCACCAGCAAGCATCCCCTGGATCATGAGCATACATGAGAGCAGCATACCCTTCCTTTGGGGTATATCGACCATGAGAAGTTGAGGCCCAAATGGTTTCATCATCCCGCAGCGTTATCCTGATATTTGCTTCCTCTAGAGCTCCTATAAATCAATGCCATGTCCTTCTCCATCTGTTCGGTATGCCAAGGACCCGAGAGTCCAGCCAATATTGCGTTGTCCAGAGTGGATGTATGTCAACCGCGATGTGGGCAATCTAGGTGATGCCAGCCACTAATAGGAATTGTCGCAAATCCAGTGGGAGAATGTGTGCATTCCCACATCCAGACCAGGCAATTGTACCCAGTCTGACCTATTCACCATTCCCAACACGCCACTCCAAGCCATCCTTGATCATGCTTAATGACTATGAGATAGCCTTCCATATAATCGATGCACCAAGTAAGCCCGACTGTGGGAGAATGTGTGCATTCCCACATCCAGACCAGGCAATTGTACCCAGTCTGACCTGTTCACCATTCCCAACACGCCACTCCAAGCCATCCTTGATCATGCTTAATGACTATGAGATAGCCTTCCATATAATCGATGCACCAAGTAAGCACTAGTCGGGCCTTCGAATCCAGTCAATTACAGATAGGGGATGAATATATTTCTAATAGATGACCTCTTTCCATAAGCTCTCTGACTTCATAATTTGCCATCCCATCTTAGCAGCCAGGGCCTTTGCAAAAATATGGAGGTCCTTTAAAACCCCAATCACCCCATTTCTTAGGTTTCCCTATCCTGTCCCAATGTACCCAAGCAAAAGTTTAACCCACATTTCCCCCCGCCAAAGGAACCTACAGCAAATTTGTTGAACCCTATTTATAATACCTTTTAGAATCCAAGCAAGAGTCATCCAATAAACCAGAATGGCCTCTAGCAATGATTTGATCAAGGTGAGTCTGCCTTCTCCGGAGAGCCATCTTTGCTGCCAAATGTTTATCTGACCTTCAATTTTTGCAATGAGCCATGACCAATCTGCAATACGGCATCCATTTGGCTTGAGCCTGAACCCAAGGTATTTGAGACCAGACTCCAACTCTTGTCTGATGAAATCAAATTATTGTAAAGCATATCTTTCCTCATTTTGGAGGCAAGACACTAAAATAATGGTGGATTTGTTGTAAGTTGGTTCCATACATGTAGCTTTACAAAACAGTGATAGAATTTTCTTGAAACAAGTGGTATCACAGAATGAACCATTTAAAAAAATAAGCACATCATCTACAAACAATAGATGTGAGAGATAAGACACTTCAAATATCATTACCCCTCCCAGAGACCCTTCTGCATGAGCCTTTATTAACAGTCTACTTAACCCTTCCATGATCAATAGAAATAGCAAAGGGGATAAAGGGCATCCATGTCTCAGACCTCGTTCAGCATGGAAGAAACCCGATGCAACACCATTGATAAGGATGTTATAGGATGCAGAAGTGAAGCAACACATGATCCAATTAATAAAAATATGAGGGAAGCCAATATGGGTAAGGATGAGTTGACGATATGAGCAACTTGCACAATCAAAAGCTTTTGAAAGATCAATTTTGAGTATGATAGACTTGTTGTTCTTCTTTTTATCGAGTGGAGCCCTTCTTGAGCAGCCCCTATGGCTTCATGGATCTGTCGGTGGCCGAGGAAAGTGAACTGTTTCTTGGAGATCATCTTGGACAAGCATGGCTTAAGGCGCATAGCAATAATTTTGGAGATAAGTTTGTAAATACAGTTGCAGAGGGAAATAGGCCAATAGTCGTCAAAAGATAGAGGATTATCAGATTGTGGGATAAGGGCCAAAAAGGTCGAGTTGAACCCCTCATACATCCGCCCAGAAAGTCTAAGTCCTCAATCGCCAAAAGGAGGTCAGGCCCAATGAGGTTGAGAAAAGTAATGTAGAATTCCATGGGCCACCCATCTGGGCCCGGACTCTTGTCTCTTTTGAAGCATTTCAATGCATCTTCCATTTCCCGTAACGTTACTAGCTCATTTAGGGTCACAGCCTCTTCAACCTCTACAAATATAGGAAAAACCTCAGCAATTCGGAAGATTTCAGCTAAGGAGGCTTCCCTAGGCACCTTGAAAATATGAGAGAAATGTTTGATTCCCATATCTGCACGCTGGTTGAAAGCGCTGGCCTCCCTGCTAGTTTGGTCCCGCAGTTCCCAGATAGTATTATTATTTTTCCTCCCCTTGGCATATTGTTGGAAGAACTTTGAGTTCTCATCCCCCGCCCTTAGCCAAATCGCTCTGCTCTTTAAGCACCAAGTCTCCTCTTTCTATCTCAGAAGACGGATCTTTTCAGAGTCCAATTTGATCAGCACGTCCTTTGATTCAGAATTTGTGTAGCTTGTAATCCCCGAGTTTTCCATTTGCTTAAGGACCCCTTCAATCCTTAGTAAGTCAGCCTCACCCTTTTGCATCTTTTTCCTAGCCCAGCTGATGGTTTTTTATTTTAGACGGGCCAAGTTACATGCAATTACTTTGGCCAGGGAGGAATGGTTATCTAAACCACAGTGTGTCTAGGTCTCGGGTACTAATTTATGAAAATTAGCTTCAGAAAGCCAAGTAGCATTAAATTTGAAAGGAGAGTTTGTTTTATGGTTGGAATCCTTAATCTCCATGAAAATAGGAGAGTGGTCGGATAAACCCCCTGATCCCACCCATTGACGAATACGATCCAACCTAGCTAACAGAGTAGCCCTAATCAAAAAACGATCCAGTCTTCTTGCCAAAGCATACTCCCCAATTCTTATATTCCTCCAAGTCGGCACAATCTTTTCCAAATCTATGTTCAAGAGATCATGAGAATCCATCAATAATTCAAAGAAGGTTGTTAGAGGGTCAATCTGAGCCCTGTTGCCCCAAGATTCAGAAAGCCCTAATGAGAAATTTAGGTGGCCTCCAATAATCAAATTATCAGCCTGCATGAAATCAGCATTCAGCAGTCCTTCCCAAAAAACCTCCCTGTTATGACAAGGACCACAGATGTTAATGAGTCTGAGGGGCATATTGATATCAGGGGAGATGAGGTCAGCACCCAATAACCCCTCACCCCCAGATGTTGATCAGCCTTATAGATTTTTTGTTGAAACCCAAACACAACCTCCCAATCTCCCTCTAACATCCAAATAATGGAAATCCTAATCTGGTAGAATTTTTAGGAGGACATTGTTGATGGAGGCCCCATCACCCAGTGTCTCCTGAAGAAATAAAACATCCAAACACTCCAATTGACACTCTCAATGTACATTTTCTTCACAATTTGACCTAGTTCAAACATTTTCTTTCATTCAATTTCAAATTGCAAATACAAAATAACAAGCGAAAAGAATTAATGTTAGTGCACATAAAAGACAACCATCTCCTCAGTAATTTTAAATGCTCATGTTTGGTGGTTTAAGTGCACATATCATTCAGAACCATAGTAGATAGGTTCTTTAAGCTAAAAATCACATCATGATTTCTTACTGAGTTTCCCTTTGCTTCCAAGTCATTAAAGCACATTCTTTTATTCCATATCAGTTATGGGGCTAAGAATACCTAGGTTGTATTCACATCTTCCACTACCTTCCTCTTGAATCAGCCTCATGAGAGTGTTCAAGTGTTGTATGCCCAGAACCATTTTAGACATCAAGTCATCGAGGATAATAAATGAAAGCTAATCACTGCAAGTTGGTAATTTGTTGGTTAAGTTTCAATACTGGCTATTTTTAAACTGATACTTCAATGGATGCATTTACAAAAAGCAATATACCAGTTTGCTACAACGAGCTCTATTATGATAAACAATAAAGAATCTACTTGGCAGCTAGGTTCAGCCTTCTATGCCGCTACTACTAAGACCTCTACTTCGTGTGCTGTTAATACTAATAGCACGTATCAAATGGGAGTAACTATAAAGAAAAATCATTCCACCCCCAACTGTTTATGTATGGTCTTGTTTTAAATACCATGGATATCTCAGTTGCCTTTATACAAGGTTTAGATAGGAGATTTTGATGTTAGCTGTGAATGGACAGATTAGCAAAGCTTCATATCCATAAGGCCATATCAGGTCTTCAGAAGAGAAAACTAAAGGCTGCCCCATATTTGTATCAATATTTTGAAATGTTAATGCAAATTACAGATTTTTAATAACCACAAAAACAGAAATTTGCATCGAAACATTTATAAAGCTTGAGAAACAAATGCATGATGCAGCCTTGTAGAAATCTCTACTTGTGCAGAAAGAGTAGACAGCAGATAAGCATGAAAAGTGAAAGGTTACCTATCAGTGTTGAGTGTTCTGAAAAGCACACGATGCACACCTCTTGGAATGTTTAGGCCCTCCATTACCTTTGCTGCAGTTAAAAATACAATCATACAATATCAACACTTAGCAATGATAAACAGATATGTCCAAAAAGGCTTATGTGTTTCTGAATAAGTAGTGGAATCCCTTTTAAATTGTCATCAGCTACAAGAAAATGAAAGTTCATTTTAAAAATATGCAACACATTTATGATGACTTGTACCATTTATAATTGGTCAGTGCTGAAATTCTAACTTTGTCAGGAGAGCAACCCAAATCTACTAAACATATTTTGAAGCATTTTTAGGCTATATATGAGGACTGTTAGAATTTATTTTAGAGCATAGAACATGTGAAGGGTAGAACTACATGAATAATCTGTACAAAAGTAGAAAGTGTTTCAAATATGGGCACCTTTCTTGATCATGCCCAAAACTCCGACAGTCATCAGGTGTAGCAATTTGGAAAACATTGAAGACACAGGCCTCATAAAGACCCTACTTCTTCAAATCCTAAAACAGGGTAGAAGAAACAACGGGTTGAAAATGGTCTCTAATTACCATCAGGTTCTTCTAGGAAAAGACCGTCCAAAGACCTTGGGTAGCTGAGCAAGAGGCAAATAAAGAGGAAGATTCTCCCATTCTGGAGAGAAATCATGTTTCCAACTTGTAGATAAGATAAGATAAGATAAGATAATTTTATTAATGTCCAACGAATGACCACAAAGTAGGTCAAAGGGACTGTCGGTTACAAAAAGGGGGACGTGCCCAGTAGGAGAACCAAATGGTTTCCTTATAAAGACAAATACTGAAAGAAAGATAGAGAATAGAATAAAAACGGGGCGGGTCGGGGAGAGCGTATGGAGCTCCTATCCCGGTCTCGCCGACTGATCTCTAGACTGCATCGCAGGATCACCGGTGAAGAAGATCCTGGGGACGTGAATGTGGGAGTCTGATTCTCCTAACATCCGAGGTCGAGAGATGAGAACTGTGGGTAGTTCAGTAAGGTTTGCTGGTTTGAAATAGTGGTCACTGGTTGCCTCCCCTTGTGCTGTCTCCGTGATCTAATGGTCCTGGACTGCCTCGCGGGAAGATGGCTGGTGCGGTTCTGCTGCTGGGTCCTGGTATGCAAGGGGCTTCTCCTCTTAACTGAACGAGGGTTTGCTGATGTATGTGAGCTCGCCTGGTCGGTATCTTCACTGGTTGATCTCTTAACTCCTCGGGCTGAAGGAAGTGTACTGAAGAAAGAGGTGATCTGACGAGTAGTGTTGGATCGGTCGGGAGGCTGAAGGATATGCTCTCGGTGTTTAAGAGTCTCCTGAATGTAAAGTGCGACACATCTCTGGTCCGTGTAGTTGAAGAAGCTGGAAAGAGTATTTGGTCCTCTGAATAGACAGTGAAAGCGACCTCTGATCTCATAATATATCGGACACCCGAAGATGAAGTGCCATTCGTTTTCCACCTCCTGTGTATGGCATAGCCGACAAATCCTGTCAATTCTCTCTATCTGGTGGTCTGTCTCTACCCGAAGCCTGTGTGATCCAACTCTGAACTGTCCGAGGGGAATCCGGAGAGCATGCATCCAATGTCGTAGTGTATACTGGGGGCGAACTATAAGCCCGTTTCTGATAATCAAAAAGTGCTCTGCATAGAAAGCCATTTTCGGGCGTAGCCCCCCCGGGGGGTCAATCCATGTGGCCTGGATAAACTGTCTGTAGATGTCTTCCTTGATGATCTTATTGAGTTCCTGCTTGGGGGGGAGTCCTCTGGGGGCGTTCAAGGAGTATTGGAAGGGGGGGAGGCGGTCTATATGGAGTCCAACTGCCTTGAGGAACTTTGAAACCCCTGTATACCAACATTTGGTTTTTCCTGGTTGTGAGCGGTCGATGTCCTCAGAAGAGCAGTAGGCTAGATACGGGTATCTGTCACGCCCTTTCAAAGTGTCTGCAAAGTTCCGGACTCGGTGGAGAAGGGAGACCAGTCTGAAAGCTGTCTCTAGGCGGAAGGGTTGTGCACCAAACTCGGCCAGAATGATTTGATGTGGGATAGTACTTTTGCAACGAATAATGCGACGGAGGAGAAGAGTTTGAACTCTCTCAACTGCCGCCCAGTCTGACTCCAGCAAGGAAGGGCCCCAAATTTCAGATCCGTACAAAATTGTGGGTCGGATCAAGGTGTCCATAAGGCTCAGTTTTGACGAGATGTCCTGGAAGTGATGGCGAAAACATTGTCTCTCCAATATAGCTAGAGATCCATACCCCTTATTGATCCGAGGTTGCAGAGCTGGCCGCATACTGAAACGGGGACCCGAGAACTGTACTCCCAAGTATGTGTAGCTATTGGTAATCTCCACTGCCTTTCCCTTGAAGAGGAATTGGAGATCCTGAGATTTCTTCGTCCCATTGAAGATTATTACTTTTGTCTTACCTAGGTTCACTGTCAATTTCCGTAGATCGCAGAATAATGCTAATGCATCTAACTGTCTCTGGAGCCCTTCTGGTGATGAAGATATTAGTGCAATGTCATCTGCAAAAAGTAAGATATAGATCAAAAGTAAAATTCTTCTTTAAGACAAGTGAGCACCAAAAAGATCTTAACAACAACCTTTGAGAGAAGAGGAGAACATGAAACTGCTGGATAAAAGCAAAGAAGGGGACAGAGAGAAAACGCGTCATCAGTTTTGTCTAGGTATCAAAACTTTGAATTACAACACTCCTAAGAAAACACTCAAGAAAAATGATAGAAAGCCAAGGGCTACTCCTTACTGATCCTAGGCCAATATCTAATTGACTCTAGGTGTCACCTCATGATTAGTGAAAAGCTTGGAAAAGTAAATGTGTAATTTATCTTTCTTAAGGTGTCTAGCCTACAAATAGTGAAGGACATCCCCATAAACAGATTTTCTTTTGTATTTGCTTGACAGAGTTGTAACAAGATTTGGATCATTGCCCTAAAATATATAGATAGGTTTTAATGATAAAGAGCGAGAGAAAAGCTAGGCAACATCTTTATAGAAAAGCAATATACTTCAGAACAGAAGCAAGTAGAGTTTCCTCAACTGCACACCCAAGTCATGAAGGACCTATTACCCCTTATACTAGCAAGGGTACCTATACATTGATGCAGCATTTTCTCCACCATTGTAAGCCCAAGGTCACAAGTCAAAAGCCATGTAACAACCATGTGAGGCCTTGTAGGCATCCTAGACCTTGAATCATATCATGTCAATTTGTTTTGGTCGGACCATGGCTGATCCCCTTGAGTTCATTCGGGCTCCTTTTGTCCTAGATAGGACTAGAGGGCATTGGATGGGCTTGTATGAGGACTCAAATGTTTTATGGGAGCCTTGCTTATGTAAGGGTGATCATTGCCAGTGGTTAAATTTAACGAATATTTACCCATTTTTCACTTATTTAACCATCATTTATTGACATTTTTTAAATTTACATGTCATTGATGATACAATTAATTTTTTTAAACGTCAATTTGACATGTATATTTAAATTTACCCGTGTATATATAGATATATATATATAACAAAACTTTCCAATTTAAAGTGTGTGTGTGTGTGTGTATATATATATATATATATATATATATATATATATTATGAAATATGGATTAGAAAGTTTATACTATAAATTGGAAAGTTTTGATTTTTTTCATAACATAACAAAGAGTTTTAGTTTTTCTATAAGATAAGAGGTAGCTTTAAAAGATAACAAGTAGTTTTGGTAATGATTTTTCCATAATTAATAATAGAGAGGTTTTATTTTCCATAACTAATGCTGCATTCAAACTTCTTGATGGAAAATTGTAAATCCCAATGCTCATCATCCGGTTCATCATTACTCGGTAAAGCCGAGAAATATTGGATTATATGACCATTCAATTGAAATTTACTCCATTTTTCTATATTAATCTGGTTAAGCACAACATACTGACTTGATGCTAAATATGTAAGCTTTAATCTTTCGAGCTGGTTTAGATTTCTTCATTACAATTGTGTTTTGTTAGATTATTTTCATGTTTTTTCCACGGATTCATCTATTTTGATTATAATGGATTTTAAAGAACCATATTATTATGTGCAAGATGTTTGTGACTATGGAGATACCAAGTTGCTCCACTGGAGAGATGTAGCCAGAGGAGAGGAGAGGAGAGGGAAGGAGGAGCACTATAATTGTGAGTTTCTTTTGAATTTATTTATTTCTAACAATTATGTATATAAGAATATCTAGCTATATATAGTCTTATGATTTTCACTTATTCTTTCCACTTGGAAACCACCCATCATTGGACAGTGCATGCATAAGCCTACTTCAGCAATCCCCTCTATGAAACTACGTAGGAAGAAATGCTACTTATTGGATTGTATTATGCCTTTCCAATGATCGGTTATCGTGACTGAACTCACTTAATTGACTTGGATCACCTCAATCACTTCATTTTAACCTTCATCGAGAGAGATAGAAGAGTAGTCAATCCGATTTAGTCGAAATTATGGCAATCCGAGTGTTGTCGCACAGAATGTCTAGGCACCGCGACAACAGCTCAGATCAGGGGTTGTCACCATGATCCCCAATCTCTTTGTTTAAGTTGTCTCCCTACAGCAGACTAAGGGGGGTAGACCCTATGGAAAAGTGGAATGAAGAAGAACTAGTTGGGAACCAATCAGTTCGGGAGACACAGTGAAGCGATCAAGTACTTGATTAAGATTTAGCAAGACTTATAGGATTTGATTAGATTTTAAACGATTGATACCAGTGCCTTATGGGGTCAACGATCTTGCTAGGGAAATTAAAACCAAGTAATCGATTAGCAATTGTTGCTTAGATGAATGACTATTCTATATGAAATGCAGATCCTAAAACTAATGTGAGATGCAAGAATCTTGGTTAATTTTAGTTAAAAGCCTATTTAAATGTGAACCCTTCAATCCTTTCTGTGTTGAGCCTGATTTTGTAGTAATTGGCAGAGAGAAGATCAGGAGAAGCACACTAAGGTGTGACTAACGATACCTCTCCTGAAATTCTAACATACCCGGTGCCTCCAACGCTGCAGAGAACTGTGGCTCTGACGACTGCAAGGTCAACATTTTAAGTACTATTAAAAAAAGCTTCTCAAGAAAAGACGGATGGCGATTTATCTATCTATCGACCAAGCTTATGCTTGGAAGTAAATTTTATCTATGCAAAGTTAACTTATATGCAAATGCACCGAAAGATGAGATGAAGTTAGACTCGAGAATGGGAAAACACTTATGCCACAAAAGCCCTCAATTACCCAAATGAAATGCTCGGCTTTTTTTAGATGAAAACAAAAAACAACTCTTGAAGATACTATAGTTAAAACGCCAGCTTATTTCAAATCTTCTTGATACAATTTAGCTCAAAGAGAACAAAAACAACTTTGCAATTTGATATCAATGTCAACAGATACTCAAAAAAAATATTTAGTTTATGAAACAAAGGATATGCATTTTATCATAATTCCATGACAGAGTACTTAATTTTCAGAAATTAATTTTTAGGACAGCAGTAAGAAAAACTTTATGACAGCAGCAATATGACAATGAAAATAGTAAGCTATCAATGATATCTTTATGCCAAAAATTTACCGAAATTTTTTCAAACTTGCCCACATGAATTATCAAAGAATTTCAGCCTGTTGTGATGTGATTTCCAAAATTATATCAGATCTGATATGCTTATTACAGCCAGCAATTAAAACATGAAATAAGTCTAATGATGAATGCCCAACTCAAGAAATTAATTCCTTAATGTATTAGACAACTCAGGAACTGATTTTACGCTAACCCACATGAAATTTTTCCACTGATATATTTCAGACTTCAAAAACAGAATTATTCAGAGATAACAGTGACCCAAAATGTAGATCTAGGCCAAATTCTTGATACACATCAAACATAAATTATTTATTAATATATTTAGCAATTTTTTAATTAATTTCTAACCATTTCGATGTGTTTTTCACCACTATTAGAAAGGTATATGACTTTTCTAGCAAACAGTGAGGAAAAAGATGTTTTAGAAATCAAACCCTTAGGCCCTAGGCCTTAAAGATCACTTGCCAAAGTTCCCAAAAAAAATTCAATATCTGAAACACATTTTTACCAAATTTTCTGCAAAATCCCACCAATGATTAGCTTCAGAAAATCAAATATTCAAATCAGAAATGGAGCAAGGGAATCTAGGGCCATTGAGAGCTAGCACTAGGCCCAATAGAACTAGCGTTGGGCTAGGAGAAGGCAGATCTAGGCTTAGGAGCCCCAAAACTTGAAACCCTTGTTCTAAAAAAAAAAATTTTGCTTCAAACCTTCAGATTTATTGCAAAATCTTAATGTCTGGCCTTGTAAAAAGATATGGGATAAGATATTGCCCTCTAGGGCCTAGATCTGTCTCAAACCCCCTAAATTTGCTTGAAAAATCTCAGATTTGAAGATTTACTTGGTTGATTTCTCAGATCTATTCCTGCAAACAATCTTTGAGCCCAAATCTTGTCCTCCAGGGTCTAGATATAGCTCAGATCTGAAGATTTACTTGGTTGATTTCTCAGATCTATTCCTACAAACAATCTTTGAACCCAGATCTTGCCCTCCAGAGTCTAGATCTAGCTCAGATCTGAAGATTTACTTGGCTGATTTCTCAAATCTATTCCTACAAACAATCTTTGAGCCTAGATCTTGCCCTCCAAGGTCTAGATCTAACTTAGATCTGAAGATTTTCTTGGCTGATTTCTTAGATCCATTCCTGCAAACAATCTTTGAGCTCAGATCTTGCCCTCCAGGGTCTAGATCTAGCTTAAATCTGAAGATTTTCTTGGTTGATTTCTCAGATCTATTTCTGCACAAATGAAAAGAGAAAAACCCAATACTCAATATGTACAAAAATAGAGAAAATAAAAAAAAAAAACCCAAGTGTTAAAATTCAAAATTATGTTACAAAATTTCAGACCTACACAAGCAAATAGCAGATCTATACAAATAATTTACAAATCTATGAGATCTGAGGAGTATGAATCCAACTCCGCTCCCAGATCTGATAATCTAAGGCTCTTAATAGCCAAATCTATCAAAATTTCCACAAAATATTTAAAAGATTTTGAAATTTTAGAGGTATTAGCCCAAATGCAGAAAAAAGATTATCGTTAGATAAATCCTGAGGCTTATATGAAGTAGGCTCTTTAGAAAATGTGTTGAGAGTTGGCTGGTCCAACCGAGGACTATCCCCAAACGCTCAATGAAAACCTGAGAGATCTTCTGCAAACACTAAATCAACCATCAAATCAAGTAGAGCAATAGAACAACAATAAAATTCTGAAGAAATAGAGATACCTACTACTTCAATCAAAATTTAAAATGTTACACTAGATCCAACAAACTGAATAAGATACCTGTATTTAGATTATTCTAAGAGAGTTATTAATTGATAGTTTTCACATAATATTAAGCAGAAATTAAAACAATGTTACCATAAATTCATGAAGAGGAACACTACAGCACGTTGAAACCCCAAAGACTTTTGCATTAATTCAAAAAAGTATACAAGAGAGCTTGAGAGCTTAGTACACGATCCAGAGATCGGATGATCCTGACTGACAAAATGACCTCCTATTTGAAGAAAAATCTTCCAACAGCTAGTTCAAGTGATTCTCGTCAAAGCAATCTCGACTCTTGATGATGATTAAAAATTCTTTTAATCTCATTCGTCGAAATTTTAAATTATTGCATAAATTCAAAATTTTCAATTAAACAAATTTTAATTCATTCAAAAATTAAATGTTTGAATTAATTTCCTTAAAATTTTGACTTTGACTTAACCCCAGCGGCCAAAGGCTTAAAATTTAGCAAAATAATTAATTTACCTTAGTCCCTGGACCTCTTAAAATTTAATTTTTTAAGGACCAATGAATTTTGCCTTCGAAGAATTTAAATTTACCTAGGATTTAGAATTAATTAAATTTTTGGCTTAGGAATTTAACTAATTTTGGCCAGAAAATTTAGTTAATTAACCTATGGGGGGATAAATTATTTTTCTAACGCTCAAGACACTTTACATCATAAATTTTTACACTTTTTACATCTCAAGGGGGAAAACCCATTTGCAAAAGACCCTCACAAACTATCCAATTCTGCGACACAAATATAATCTAGTAGACCAAGCAATTTTTAATAAAATAACCTAACCAAATGGTTAGGATTATTCCCAAATCATTTTTACATAAACTCGATATAGAACACTAAGACTCCCCTAAGAACCCAGTGACAAAATCCATTCCGACTTTGGGGTAAGGCTGAAGGAAAACTCTGTCGACCATCCGAGAATGGATCGGCGAGACAAAAAACCTCCTGGAATGTAGATCGTCACCAGAAAAATAGGTTTACCTAGGCAATTACATACACGACATGGATCTGCTAAGATTATTTCAATTATACACATGCAGAATGGGTTTACATTATAACATGATCCTCAGGCTGACGATAATCGTTGGATGGCAGGAACACATCAATCAAGCACTATCCCTTTTGCAAAAAAGGGGGTGTACTACTGTGGGTCATTGACACGTAGTGGTCAACACCAAGCTTTCCCCATTGAATTCCCCTTTGCATTCTTCACTTCATCAAATTTACCTGAGTTCTTCTTCCCTAGGATATTTACAGTAAGGAATTTATTAAAAAAACAGTATTGGTCATAACTAACAACAATATATATATATATATATGAAATGATGGGCAAAAATAAATATAAAATGTCATGGAAAGGGATATTTTAAAAAGGAACCCATCATACAAAATTTTCTTGACATGCAGGAGTGCCCGTCAAATTTATACTCTAATCACCACTATAGGGGTTAGTCCAATGCACGTCTAGTGCACCTATGTCTTTCCACAATGTTATGATTCTATCGAGTTTGTAAGTGGCCTTGGCTTTAGTGTCATATCCCTCAGATGTTTCTCATATATGCCAGTCTCACAATCAGAGACATTTTCATGCTTCCCAAGGCAATTCACATTTCCCAATGCAAAATCGATCTGTTGACCGCTGCGTGTCAACTACCCATAGCAGTACACCCCCTTTTTGTCTCAAAAAAGGGATAACGCTTGATCGACATGTTCGTGCCATTCGACAGTCATTGTCGACCTTGATCGTATTAAGTTGTAAACTCAGTCTGTATTTTGAATTGTAAATAATCTTAGCAGAGCTGAGTCATGTATGTAAATTGCCTAGGTGGACCTAATTTTCTAGTGATAATCTGCATTCCGGAAGGTTTTTCGTCTCACCGATCCATGATTGGCAGAGTTTTCCTTCAACCTGACCCCAACGCCGGAATGAATTTTGTCATTAGAGTCTTAGGAGAATCCTAGTGTGTTAATCTGCTAGATTATGTTTGGTCACAGGATTGGGTGGTCTATGAGGGTCTATGTCAAAGGGCTTTTCCCCCTTGAAGATGTAAAAATTGTAAAAGTCATAATGTAAAGTGTCTTGAGGGTTAGGAAACAATTTAATCCCCTCATGGGTCTAAGTCCTAGGTCCTAGGGAGATTTTTCCAAAGGCTGAGTTTGAGGATCCATAATAAAATAATAATAAAAATTAAAAAAAATACAAAAATAAAAACTTAAAAAAAATAATAAAATAATAATATTTTGAGAATTTCAAATTTTTAAATGAATTAAAAATTCGACGGATGAGATTAAGAGATATCTTGATCCTCATCGACGGTCGAGATCATTTTGACGTGGATCGCTCAAACTAGCCGTTCGGATTTTTTCCTTTAAATAGGGTGCTAGGGGTCATTTGAGATATATTGGATCTGAGTTTTGGCTGAAGAAGCTCTCTTGTAAATATTTTCTGGTGCTAATAAAGAAAGACTTTGGGGTCAAAAGCTTGCTGGTGTTACTCTCTTGAAGTGTTGTGAGCCATTTCATTTTCTGCATATTTTATTTTTCCGCCATTAATAACAGCTTAATGAAGAGTATTGTTGAGCATAGGTATCTTGTTCACATGCTAGGGTTTGAATGATATTAGGGTTTCTGACGTAATAGCAGGTATCTCTATTGCATTGGAGATCTAGTATTATTTTTTCTCTCTTTATTGATGGTTAAAGTGAGTTGTGCAGGAATATCTTGTTGAAGAAGATCAGTGGGTGTTTGGGGAAGTTCTCGGCTAAACCAGCCAACTCCCACAAGCATTTTTTTTTGCAGAGCCCAACTAGTTTTGATCCTGGGTTAATCATTTAGTTCATTTTATGATCTGCATGAGACACTTTCTAAGGCATTTTATTAGCAATCTGAAGTTCTGAAAATTTTTTATGTCACTGACAAATCTGACTATTGCAGAGTCACAAAACTGTAAATGATTTTTTTTTTTGGTTTTTAGGGTTTTATTTATTTTTACTGTTTCCAGGTTTTTGTTACCTGTTTCAATATTTTTTCACAGGTGTAGGTTTTGAGAAGGCCTCATCAGGCAAATTTGGAGCAAATATACTTTCGATTTATGCATGAAAGGTTGAAGGGATTATGCGTGAGTTTTCCGCTGTCCAGTTGCAAAGCTTGCATGGGGATTTCGCTGCCCTCAACGAACCTCAGAGCCTGCACCTAAAGCCTGCAAAACGCGGCTCCAGCTCCATTTTTCTTCGCAATTGATCCCCATGGCAAACCTGCAGTCATATAACCAAGCGAAAATCGATTTTCTTTTGGGGTCTTGACGTGAGTCTCGTCTGCGTTCCTGGTCTGATCACTTGTGTGGAGCTTTTCTTTCCACGCTGTTGTTCTTCTTTTCCGCCATCAAAGTTGCTTCCGGCCTACACGCAGCTCCCGTTCTGCTCCAATCGCACCTGCACATAACAAAACCAATCAACGATCTCAGCATTCTATACGAGCCAAGTAAGTCATGTGCGTAATGGCTTGTGTGTGAATTTTCAGACCTGCGTGGGTGTTCTTCCTGCCCGCCGTCAAACCTCAAAGCGTGACCCTCTCCGCCGGCAGTCTGTTCCTTCCATATCCGCATATGCTCTTGCCTGCAAAAAAACACAGTTTTCTCCAGCGTGGTTGTGCATCCATCGTGCTGCGTGGGTATTTCTCTCCTCCCGTCCGCAACCTTCCCTCCAGCCACCTGTGCGTCCAATTTCTCTTGAGGATTGCGTCTCTTTCCCGCAGCAAAGCATCCGCAGAGCCAGCACACAAGTTGACTTGTGAGGTTTAATGATTCACGCATAATGTATATTTTTGGTTTTTTATTTGGTTAGATTTAGCCATAGTCGTAAGCATAGGTTTTATAAAGTTTAAAAATCGTTTCCATTTTTTTTTTTAGTTTTAGTTTCATTCAATTAAATGTATATATGCGTCACTTTTTTAATAACTTAGGTTTAGTTTAAAATCAAAAAATCGTTTTTCATTTTTTTTTTTATTTAGTTACGTTTTGATTTTATTTAGTTTTAGTTTTATTTTAAATACATATATGCGTTATGCTTAAATTTTTTTGAGTTTGGTTTTAAAAATTAAAAATTCATAAAAAAGGTCTTTAGGTTTTTAGTTCAGGTTTTGGATTTTAGATTTTCATTTAATTTAGTTTTAGAATAGATTTAAATTATATTTTTTTTTTTAGGCTGTCTTTTTTTTTTTTTTAAAATTCATAAAAAAATCATAAAAAATTTAAAATTAAAAAATCATTAAAAAAAATTTATAATATAAAAAGGAAATTTCTTTTCATTTAAAAAGTAGATTTTTTCATTTAGTTTTAAATTTTTGGTTTTTTTAAATTTTCTGTCTGAAAAGCATAAAAAATATATCGTGGAAAATTTTTGCCAGATTCAGTATTAGCCTCGGGGATTTATCGCGTTTTATTTTTCCTGTTGAGGCTAAGATTTTGATGTGGGATTAATGTTTATCTTTTACGTGATTTTGCATCCTTGATATCTGGTTAAATTTCAGTTGTTGGAGTATCATTTAAGCATTTGCTTGCATTTGATAAAAATTAATTTGATGATAAATGATTACTCTACATGGTTTATATTTCTGCAGCATCTGGTAATCAATCGTTTAAACATTAACTCCATAAGGCACTGGTCTTTTAACTTAACAAATCCATTTAGTGCTTTTCTCTTTCGTGTCTCCCAAACCAACTGGTTCACAGTTGGTCGTCCATCTCCTTACAGGGTCTACCCCCTTAGCCGCGGGAGACAGGCTTAAACGGAGAGATCGGGGATCAGAGTGACAAACCCCGGTCTGAGCGTTGTCGTAACAATATGTGCGACAACACGATCCAAAGGTAAAAAAGTCAACATGGTATCAGATTGCAAAGTTCAATGAGAAAGTGACATGCCGCGTGGAATTTGTCCATTTGGTTGAGGCATTTTCAAGATATGGTTGATCAAAGCTAGTCAACACAGGTGCACAGCTTTCCAAGGGCATAGCAACTACACCATTGAGGTGCTTTGGACATGCATTACATCCAAATTTATCTACTCAATGAGAGGAACAAAACCCATGCTTCATAATCTTTTGTTCCTCAAGGGTGTCGAAGATACCCAATTTGACAATGCTTTAGGGAGTCTGACCGAGCAATGCCTTGGACTTTTATTTTGACAAATCATACCACATGGCATTATGTAGCAAATAACACAGGAAAGTATGGAATGCATGGCCAACTACAGTAGGGCATTGGAGAACTAAGGAAAGGCAGCAAATTCGAATCACTAACATATGAAAAGTCAAGTCCAAAAAAGAAATACAGTTGTTGAAAATTTAATCTAGCAATTGAAGGGATCTATTTCTAAGAAGATGAAGATAAGACTAAGAAAGGAGCGATTGCAAGTCAACTGATTAATCTTTTACAAGTGGAGCGAACTCCCAAGGTGATTAAGCTCATTCCCTAGGCAAGTCAAGTTGTGCAAGTGGATGTTGGTTCCTTCTAGTGGGATGTTGGAGGCGTTATGAGCATTGTTCTTCATCTATTTGACTTCCGAACACATTAGCATGAGAACATTGGATTGGGAGTGATGAAGGAAATTCAACCCACCCATGTGGGCAAACTCAATGTAATAAAATATAACTAATTCTCTTGAGTTGAATTAGTCTCCAAACTGATTGTGAATGAAAGATCAAATAGTATTATTTTAATGGCAGGAAGAAACTAGCCCATTAGAAAAAGTTTTATAAATAGGTAGCTCCTCTTCCCATTTGAGGTTGTTTGACTATGAGATCATTTTTATGCTAAATCATTTTGCAAAATCTTTTGTATTGGACTAATTCTTTTGTAATTTCTTTTCTTAGATTTAACCTTGTTGAGAAATCTATGGCAACTTCCTTAGGGTTTATTTCAATCAGATTTCTCTTTTCTTTGACAAGTATTTGTGATATTATTTATCTTTTTATTCTTATGTGTTCATCATCAAATAAATGTCAATACAAAGAAGATCACAAAGACAAGAAAGAACACCAGAGATAGGCTCCAAGCCAGGGCAAAACCCACAAAGGGGAAAACCCAGAGAACTCTTCTTCTTATAGAATCTTCTTCAAAGGAAACTTCCAAGACCCAAGACCCAAAAACAAGATCCTCAAGATCAAGCCAAAAACCACAAAAGAAAACCTTCATAGAGTCAACAAGGTTGACCTAACCAAGATGTAGACTTTCAAAATTTCGTCCTTCTCAGGTGGGTCTACAATTTCGGCCTTCTATATTCGAACCTGCAATAGCTTTTGATACTCAGAATTCGCACATGGAATCCAAGATAGCAGAGATTTCAGACTCCCTTTCCTTGCTAGAGTTCCTCCTTACTTCGTTGAGATTATCTTTATCTTCTAGCCTCTTCGCATTTCCTTTCTCATGGAAGATTAGATCAGAAGTGTGTATGCCAAGTGTTTGTCCTTGAAGGGAGGTCGAAGTCCTTTTTATATATATTTTTCATGGGTTAGAAAAGCCTCTCTAGGTCAACTTGAACTATGACTGGTCGACTTGATCTTGGAGGTCTTTAGACCTTCCCAGACATCAAAATACTATGTTTTTCTTATTCCAAGTGCCCAATGGGGTCTTTTACATTATGACATTGATTTTTGACTCGACAAAAACCCTAGAGCACACAATTGGTGCTTTGACCTAGGAACCAAATACTTTGAGCATGAAACCCATGCTTTAAATAAATAGTTTCCTTTTACAAAAAAAAAAAAAAAAAATTCTTTCTTTAATAAGTACAATAATAATTACGTCATGTCATGAGCAAAATACAATTATGAAGATCGATACTAGTTACATTCTTCAACACTCCCTCTTAAATAGGGAGGTATTCATAATTGACCAATGGTACAAGGACTATACTTCCTTTGAAAAGTTCTCATAAGAACAGTATCAACATACAGAATGCTAGGGATACCAAAGCCGCTAAGGTATCCAAAACATCAAAGATCCAAGTGTCAATGACAATATTTCAAGGATCCATCAACACAAGGATCCAAGTGTCATTTCCAATACACTAATACAAGGATCTAAGACATTAACAAAGACTAAGAGGCAACTTGCCACTATAAGTACCATCAAGCTACAGCCCTGGTATCAATCCAACAGGATATAGATAGCATCTGGGCCTCCATGCCCTAACACCAACCCTTACAAGGATCCAAGTATCATTAACAAGGTCAACACTAAAACGGAGCTCCACAAGACCAAGATAACCTCCGATACCAGGATTCAGACATCATCAAGGCCAGACCATAACATGAGATCTCAATACTAACCTAGCCAAGATGTCCTCCAAATTACCATCATACGGGCAGTTTATGGTACTCATCTCTCCCTCTCAACCAAATAAGATAACCACCAATCTAAACATGCTTTTAAAATATACAAATTTCCCGGGGAGAGATTAACACATTAACTTCTTGTTCATCCATCTGAACATATTGTAGCCTCACAACCCCTCTCAATCTAGCCGCGATCCTTTCTTTAGAATATTTTTGCAAACCTTCCTTTCAAGGAAAAACACAACGTAAGGGATTATAATCAAGTGACAAGAATAAAGCTAGATACATAGAGGAAATCATTAACAATGTAATGAAAGGAACAAAGAACAAAACACTTATCTTCCGCAAAAGTAGAGGTTCCCTCTTAACATTTTCATGGTCCATCTCCATATTAATCTATAAAGGATCCATGCTCTTCATGAAACAAGATCAGCTTATCTTTCTAATTTTGCTTCCTTCATTAAGTACCTACAATATTCAAATACTACCAAGCAAAATATATAAGTACAAGAGCATGATGATAATCTAGGGTTTCTATTAAGATTTAGAGGATGAATTCCTAGGGTTTTTTAGTACAAGCCCTAACTAGCTCTAGGGAGTCGGGACATTATGTCAAAACCTAGACATCATTCCATTCCATTTTTCGCAAAGGATTGTCATATACCCTAGACTACCTACAAACCCTAGACATCAAGAGATAGGGATTCTATGAGGCAACAAGCAAATTAGGGTGAGAGTTTCCATATGACTAGGGTTTTCATGTACTCTCTAGGGTTTACAATCGCTAGATAATCTTCAACACAATGAGAACTTACAAACCCTAGAATCATACAGACAACTAAACCCTAAAAATATTTCATGTTAGATCTTTAACAAATGAACATGCTATACATACCGCAAGATTGCATACCTTTGTTTTCCATGCTTGAAATATAGATGTTCCATTGAGCGTATTGTTCTCTTGATTATGAAGACTTCAAGGCTCCTTCCACAAGTTGGTGCAAGACAATCTAAACAATTTCTTCTCACTATTGTAGACTGCTTCCTTCCTTAAGTCAGAGATACTAAGCTTGCTCAACAAGTTCTTCCTTTCTTCAACGATAGCCTATGTACGAAATTCTCTCTTCGTTGTCTTTTTCAATGGGTCTTCAAATAGCCAAGCAAGGATGTTTTTCAAAAGACAATTCCACTGCTTCTTCTCAACTTCTAGTTAGGGTAAGATGTAGGAGTTGCTACAGGTCCTCAAATAGACTTCTCCTTTCACTGTTATATACAGACATGCATAAGATTCTTCCTTCAGTATTCTTGACAATAAGGTTGGTCATGTTGATCACTGGAGTGGCACGTGATGATTATATGAAGACTTTGTGCCCAAGGATGATCCAGAGAACACATGTACCATCAAATATCACCAGTCAACAGAGCTTTTTAACTCTACTTCTATCTTCAAATCATATTTCTTGTACCCAAATTCCACACCTCGTGGGGAATTGTAATAAGAGATAATAGTAATGATGATTTTTTCAGTCTGTAACAGGCCTAGAATGTTGGGGCTTGATCAGCGAACGAGTACACCTTGGAGTGTTTTTTTTATCTGGTTAATTATCCCTTCTTTTTCAGAGGTGGATAATTTTCTAGGTTTTTTCACTCACGTTTTACCCCAAAGTCGAGGTTACGATTTGAAGGTTGAGCCCCTAACACATCTTAGTGTCTAGAGTCGATGTATATTACCATACTAGATCACACAAAAAAATTCGTGGAATTTGGTTAGGTCTAGGTAGTTATTTTTTAATTTTTTAGATTTTCCGCACTGCAGAAATTGCTAATAAAATTATACTTGTAATGTAATAAGTGATGTCTACAAAAGTTGTATGGGGTATGAGTAATGAAATTTGCACATCTCACCCTCAACTTTCTACTATGACGCACTTTGATGGGTTAAAAATGTGTTTTGAACCCTCAAAACCCACTCTTCCTAAGTTTAGTGGGAAATCTGGCAATTAATTAAGCCAGAAATTAAATAAATGGAGAAAAATAAATATCCACACATGCTAAATGTTGTGAAAATGAGGCGGAAAATTTTGGGGGAGTTAAAGTAAAGTCCCAAGGTGATGTGGACTCCTAAAATCAAGGAAAGGACATATTCTCAAATAAAATCAAATTTCTGGCATTAAAGGAGAAAGTTGCTTACTTGGAAATTCGAATTTGTGAAGTTAATGCACATTTGGGAGGATTTGGGAGAATATTTGGTGGAGATTTTTGTGGGAAATTGTCCCTACATGGGTTACCACCCATATACACTTGTCATTCTATCATAAAATTCAAATTTGGCACTTAAGGGAAGAAGAAAATTATGTCCACTTACCAGAATTTGATTTTTACACTTGGCATTGGAGCTCCATTCAACAAATTCGAATTTCTCTTTGGGATTGTCACCACATGCCCACTTGTTTAATCACTTCTACATTGGGATTGGCTCGAATGCCATTTGTCATTGTCATTCTTCATTGGGATTTGCTCCCAACTCTCTATATAATAGAGCCATGGGCTCTCATATTGTATCATGTAATAAATTGTTGGGCTTGAGGAAACTCTGCCATTTTGTACTTTCATATTGTCTTAATAGAAATCAAGACTTTGGGGCTATCTGGTTGGTGTTCTCTTGGCGTTATGAGGTGATGTCCTTTCATATTACTGCTATTGTGTTTAATTTCTTTCACATGTCGAATTAATATTAGTTTATGCTTGTCATCTTGCTTGGATTGACGTGTGCAAGCTATCTTGCACGTATCATTGATTTAGAGTAGTATTCTAGGGATAAGATTGCCAATTCATTTTAGGAGGAATGTTTGGTTTATCTTATTCATTATATTACTCTAATCTTGTGCAAACTAATACGTGTTCAAGTGTGTAGGAAAGATCTTTTGTATTTTGTGTAGGAATCCATCTAGAAGTGGGAGAAATCTCAATTAGATCAACTCACTCCTAAGGTCACAGCGATCCAAGACTCAGCGATTTTTTCACTCAAAGTTTTCCATCCAACAAAGAGCAAAAGGGAGTTTTCTTAGTCTATAGCTACTTGATCATCCATTTAAAATTCAAAATACTTCTTTGGTTCTAGTTCTTTCAAAGTTACATCTCCTATTCTAGAGTCATTTGTAAAGATAGGCAAGTATGAGGGTTCACTCCCATTACTTGAGCTAGTACTTTGTAAATTAAATTCTAAGTTTAGTTTTGGTTTCTTTTTTCTAATTTCACACTGACAATTGGTATTCTTTTTGTGTTTTGCAGCCCATAGGCTTGAGCATTGGGTAGCCAGGAGCTTGAGGAGAAGCTTTGGAAAACTACTCACTCGTGTATATGCAAGACCCCCTCATGCTATCCAAAGATTGATTTCTAAGGAGGCCATAAGTACTCGGGAGAGAGTTGCAAACTCATCGAGGTCGTGGGCCTTTTGAGCCTTGTGAATCTCTTTTGGAGAGATTTTTCCATCTTCAAGTTTGTTGTTGTTATATTTTTCGGGGAGAGAGTGTAGCGTTGTTAGAGTCTCATCTTTGGAAAGATCTCTCTCATATTGTGGGTTGCCCTCTTAGAGACATTTTTACCCGCTTTAAGCACTAATAAAAGATAAAAAAATTGTTGGATGGAGCTTGAGATTTTTCCCATGGCATCCCCCTTCCTCATTTAGAGGAGGGATTCTTGTGGGTGGCCTAATCTTGCTTTTAGATTTTCTTAGCTTTCTAGCTTTTAATTTCATATTATGCATGCTTAAAATCAACACATTTCACTCCACATGCAAAATTTGACTAATCTTGTATTTAAATTCCCACATGCATACGCTCTCAAGTTTTTCAAACTATTTCTCTTTGAACCATTTGCATGAAGCATTAGTTTAATTTGGGGAATTAACACAATTTGCACTTCATTTAGGCATTTTAGTATAGGAAGGCCCCAAGCCTCACTAAAACTTACCTCCAACTTGAGTTGGTTGAATAGACTTTTAGAGACCCTCTCTCTCTATTGACTCCTCATTGTGAAATCCAAATATTTGGGCGAGGATGAGGTCTGAAGACTAGAGTTCAATTGTAACTTTGTCTTACCAGTAATTAATAAAATAAACCAAGAACTCATTCCATCACATTTGCTTTGTTTGCAAAGTTCTTAAATTTCTTGCTATCTTGATGGTTTAAAGTCTCACATGCAAATCTTATTTCAAGAGGCACTTTGGATGCAAGCATTGTAATTCTTTTAATTTTGCAACAAGTTTAATTTTTTTGTACTTGGAAATTGGCTTATCTTTTGGTTTAATTGCATATTGTCATGAATGGTTGATTTCACTTTCAAGTACTATTATTTTGGGTTGCAAACTTAATTGCATGTTGTCATCTTGGTCTAACATTTCAGTTCTTTTCGTATCCTTTTGAGAAAGATAGTTTCCATGCTTTGATTTGTAGATTTATTCATCTTGAAAGCATTTATAATTATAGTTATAAGTAGAACTTCGGCATAAATCACATATAGAAAGACCTTTGTCGACGCGTTTTGTACCAACTAGTGTGATTCATCGTCAGGACAAGTTGAAGAAAGACATCCTTAAAATGTGCCATGTGCTATCCTGAGCCATTGATTCTGTGTTAGACGATTGGGGTGTTTTCCGCCGTTGGATCTGGCTATGGGCTATGAAGGCTAGGCCTCTTGACGATGAGACTCTTGGCAATGACTGAAACGATGAGCACTACACAAAACGTGTCTTTCTTCCCTGCATGAGGGCCACTTAGCCCGCGTAGCCTTGTGCTTCCTACCAGAAGTTTATATAGGCATGCAATCTGGCGTAAATACGCGCAGATTTTCATCCGAAGTTCAACAGAGAATTTTAGCGTTTACAACAAAAATAAAAAAACAGTCTACGGTATGAACTCAGTGTTCTTGCTTGCTTCTAATATTCCGTTCTGTCAGCTCACGGTAGGGTTATGGTTTATTTGTAGTTTAGAACTCACGTGTTTTCCTAGCTCTGGACAAGAGTTCTGTCTCTCCAATTCCAGGCATTGGGGTCCCCCTTTGTCCTCAGCGGGAATCTCAGCATCCACAGTGAGGGTTTTTTTTTCTTAAATTTCGTTCGTATGGGCTAAATTTTGTGTGGTTGCATTGGAAATTACAGTGAAAAAGTTGCGAGATAAAATGGCTTTTAGTGGATGAATGTCAAGGTCTTGCAGCTTATAAACGCTGCACTCAATGATGTTGATTTATTCTTTCCTTCTAGAACTCCAGAGTTACTATTGTTCTTGTTTTACTAGGATGGAGTTTTGTGGTTATGTTTCCTTTTATCTCAGTGGATGGTATCATGTCACGGGTTTAAATAATTATCTGCAAAATGTTCATTGTCAATTTTCAAGAAGCGTTTTGCCAGCTTGTTGAACTCCTATTTTAGTTAATAGTTTAGATTTTTCCAAGACTTTATCATCTTGGTGTTCTCTATTGTCTTTGTTTAAGACTATTATTGACATACCTTTTTATGTTTGGCAGTTACAAGGTCATACAAGAGTTTGGGGATGGCACTCATGGAAGTGTAAAGAAGGCTTTGAATCAATAGACGCATGAGATAGTATGGCTTATTATTTCCTTTCAATTTAAGAATTAAATGTTCACTATGTTCACCTGTAGACTGTGTTATTTTTTTTATTATTTGTGTTATTAGATTCTTTCCTATTCCACTTTTATCAGTGCAAAGCAGCGACTGGTTGTTAATGTGAATTGTTGGGTGTGGGGAATCTATATGAAGTTGAACTATAAGTAGTTGTTTGAGTCCAAATGTAAGGTTGTGAAGGAGCGTCCTCGCTGATTTTAGAGTCAAAACTGAGATAGTCACCTGAAAGTAACCAAGTTGCCAGTTGCCATGGTATTTCTTTTTTGGCTGCAGTACATAGTTTCTCCAGGATAAAAAGTGGCTTTCTCGCCAGGCCTCCAGGTATTCATCTATGTCAATAAGGTTCCAGATCCTCTTTTCATGTTGTCAAGTCCTAGTCCAAGACTAGACCAGGCTAGTGTGACTTTCAGAGGATTTATCATGATTTTATTGCAATTTTTTCATGGTGAGGTGTTGATCATTTCTTTTCTCCTTATTCATCCTGTCACACTTTGCTTCTAGGAGGTGCCTTTGGAACTCCTTCATTTCCACTCTGACTGGTTGTACTTTTGATTCCCAATGGGCCAATGACTTGTTTTGGTCATTTATGAACATCTCTCTGTCTCTCTTTCACCCTAGATGGTTTCCACTATCTTGGTCAGGTTTAGTGGGTAAAAATTTCACCCAAGAGTAAGAAGTATGGGCTTATGTCAATAAAAGGATTTCTCGTTGTTAGACAATTAAAAGGAGATTTAGGCTTCTTAAATTTGAAGTCCTCTTTTCCCTATAATAAGATGTCTAGATTAAACCATGACAGCTAATTTCTTATACCTACAATAAATAGGCTTATAAATCTTAATGAATTAATATAGAGGCTTCCTTTTTTGTGATATTTACTCTGGGGACCTTCACTAGGAAAGATGATATTTGCAGTGGGTGTTAGTTGTGTTGTATCTCTTCTATGAGATCCATTTTAGTAAAACTGATCTGGTTTATTTTCTTTCTTGGTTGCATGTATGCCGACTATTGAGAGTGATTTGTTACTAAGTTCTTCTTTATGTTTTTTTTGAATGGGTAGTATGTACACACTACAGAATCTCAAGGCCTATACCTTGCCACTATTTTCTTCTTAGTATCGTACAATCATCTCAGTCTGTTGTCATAATTTATTCGTGTATACCTTTGAATTAGAATTTAGGACCACGAGTTGGGCATGTAATTAAGGGATTTGTAGGTCAAGGATATTATTTTCTATTAGATAGACTAAGATTTTATCACTGCATGCTTGAATTAGTTCTTACCTTTAATTGATGTTTAGAATCCCTCTTTATCTCACCCATTTTAGTTCTCCTCTAAGGAGGAGAGTTGAAATGCATTTTAAATTTATCCTGAATTTTGTTATATGCGTTTTATTGTTTGGATACCTAGTATCCTTTCTTTAAAAACACAAAATAATTAAGTTTAGGGCATTATGCTCTATTATATGTTTTTCACAGGTATCTATGAAACAAAATGAAGAGGAAATATTAGATCTGGGAAGAGAGTATGAATCTATGGGAGGTCAACGTATGAAACATGAAAATTGTTAAATAAAGCAATTGAATAACATGTTAACCATAGATTTTAAATCTTTTGTTGAGTTGTCTATTTTGCAAATAAATGGAAATGGTATTCATGACAGGGTTGATTTTTTTTAGTAGTCTCTGTGGAAGTTGAATCATCTCAACATTATCAAGTTGAAGGAGGCCATTAAGGAGAATAATGAACTCTTTTTAATATTTGAATACATGGTATCCTCAACATTTCTCGAAGTCTCAAATTATTTTTTATATCATGATGAGTATTAATACATTTGTGTGCCTTGCTCGATTTTTCTATTTTATCTAGCTTCTCATGTAAAGTGAAAATGCATTCCTGGAATTGCTACTACAAGTCAGTGATTAGTGCTCTAGTTTCCATACATTTCTTCTTTATTTTCAAGTGTTATGAAATCGTTAAGTTGGTATTCTAAGCATCAATACACTTTTTTTTGGTTAACTAAAATTGTTGTCATTTTCATTAAAAGGAGGTTTTAGTCACACTATAAGGTGAATTAATATAAAGAAAAAATTCTATGTCTGATATTAGGGGTTTCAAAATGACCCGAAATTTCAAAATGAATGCCTACCATCTCAAAAGTTATTACATTTATGGCAACATAAATATAAAGCTTTATACTGTAAATCCTGATAAACTGAGTTGGTAACAACTTCCTTACAATGTGTAGTAAGACCTGGATTTAGAAGAAAACATGCTCACTAAGGGCATAGTCTACCTAAAAGTTGAACGCTAGGGTTACATTATCATTTGCAATATCTCTTTTCACTTGCTGGACTATTTCTTTATCTTTAACTGCTACTCTAACAGAATCGATAGAATCTTTGGAAGAGAAGTCAGAGGATGTGAGCTCCTAGCAAGACCCAAAACTAATTCATCAATCATATTGAATTATGCTTGATTTCTCTATTTTCTTGTCTTGATGAGCCACGAATTTTGATAAGTTAGTGTTCTTGTATCGCTGAAATTCAATACGGCTTGTCATCTTGCTACTGTAGTGAGAAAATGCCACTTTTATATCCTCAATATGGCGTGTGCTCCTCTGATCTTGAAGCAAGTCTAGAATTTCATAATAGATAGTGCCTATGACCTCCATTGTTTTTATAACCTTCATGTTGAACCAATTCCCAATGCCAATGAAAGTACTTGGTGACTTCTAGGCATACCATTGATGGATCAAATGAGGTCATATCACTGAGGTGGAATCCAATATTGGAGGCCCAGTTCACTTGGAAAGATGGGTTAAATCCAAACGACTGGACCTTACCAGACTACTGAGCTGAGGAAAGTAATATTAAATCTAAAAATCAAACTGAGTTGTCATTCCTTTAGTGCCTGCAGATATCAAACATAAGTAAATAGAAAATCCCACCTTCACTGCTCAGAGCCATCATTTCATTTAATTATTCGTTCCTCCCCCACACACGTAGGAATGAAAGATAAGGTCTGGCTAAATTTACTGCCCATCTGATGAACTCAAAAGTGACACACCATTTTTCCATAATCTCATTAGCATTCATATCCTATGGTTTGTAGAACTTAATATCATGGGAGGTAAGAGTTTGATAGGAACCCCCACCATTTATACTCAGCATTTCAGACTTATTTTCACAATCTCCTTTTCTATGGTATTATTCAGGCTACCACAGGCCCTCAAAACCTGGTATTATTCTATAAACATAAAACTGTTTGAGATCCCTTAACCTCCTGTTAACAATCTGGATTAACTTGGGTTTCACATCTCTTCCAAATTATGATTGAGGAGTCTCCAATTACAATTAATTTCTGATTCCCCTTGATTAGATATTTTCTAGACCTTGATAATATATTAAAATGTCATCACTTCTGCTTGGTTATTGGTGGATTCTCCTAACTCCCAAGAAAACCTTACTTGGAAATTTTGTTCGAGGAAAGATACTAACAAAGAGTTGTGATATTCAGGTATTAGACGTTGGAAAAAAGACCAGGATACATCTATGGGTTGTCCCAGAAACAAGGGGGTCTTGTAAATCTCAGATTTGATGTCTGGTTAAGTCATGACCTAAAATTAGATTATATATATATATATATATGTCAATTTTAGAAGATCCAGAGAGCATACAACTTGATAGGGGTAATGACATATACAGTATACTAAATATATGTAAAAAAAAGCTATGCAAAACAAATGCCGTGGAGATTAGAAAATACTAACTCAATAGTTTGGATTCTGTTAATATAAAGGTGCCAGTACAAAATGAGTGGCTTATCAGCGTTACAAATTATCAGTCACTCCACACACTGATATATTATCAAACAGATGTTCACCTTCAGAACAGCATAATTTAACAGCAGTTTACATTTTCCAATTAGAAATTTCTTCACCGTGGTCAGCCCACCCTCCAGCAAAGTGTAAAAAAATCCAGCTAAAGATGAAAATTATGAAAACCCTGTTCAGAAAACAAAAATTCCTGATGGCCTGGGTTCCACATCATATACAAGTGTGTTCCATTTGGGTTTTGGTCCTGATGGCCTGTCTATATTTGTGGTATCCGTTTCACTTTCCACTACCACATTACTTTTATCAAGTGGGATTTTACATTTCTTTGGCTGTTTTTGAAAATGAATTCTTCCTTATCGAAACATCTGGTTCTTCTCGTTGCATATATTCAAGATCTTCCAAGCAATGCCCAATAAGCTTTTCTAGGTAATCTAAGGACTTCAAATGTTTTATGAGGAGTGATCTCATAACACTGTGTTCTTAACTTCTTACTGCCATCAATTTACCTATGGTCTTGCAAATAATGTGATTGGCCACTCTTATAGGGATCTTATCATCTTTCTTGGTTTTAGAGGTGGTTTTCTGAATACCTCTTCCCAACATAGATTAGAGATCATGCTCATCTCTGCTTGTGTCTACTACTGCATCAAAATTTCTCTTGCCCATTGTTAATGTAGGTACCTGTAAGCCTTTATGAAAGAATGTGTTTTTGCATATATTTGTTCTATTGTGAATTTATGATCACCATGTTCATCTTCATTGGCATTTAGTAGGGGTTCAAGGAATCCATATACTATTTTCACGGAATTCTTGTCTTGAGCAAGACTTGGCCCCTTTATTTTTAACTTTTCTGTCCCTTGAGTTTCTATCACTTAGGTCAAGGCTTGTATCTTTTTGAGGCGTCTTCCTTGCCAGTGAATTGGAACCCCACATAGGTATATGCTGTAGCGATCTCGATTCTCTACTTCATCCCCTGTAGATATGAAATGGAAGTATGACTGTTCTTAGAATTACTGAAGATCATAACCTTGGTCTTGTTAATGTTTACAATGACAAGTCTATGTTTGGTATTGAAGATCATAACCTTAGTCTTGTTAGGGTTCACTGTCATAATCTATTTTTGGTATTGAAGATTGTAACCTTAGTCTTGTTAAGGTTCAGTGTGTACAAAATGAGTGGCTCCACAAACTGATATATTATCAAACAGATGTTCACCTTCAGAACAGCGTAATTTAACAGCAGTTTACATTTTCCAATTAGAAATTTCTTCACCGTGGTCAGCCCACCCTCCAGCAAAGTGTAAAAAAATCCAGCTAAAGATGAAAATTATGAAAACCCTGTTCAGAAAACAAAAATTCCTGATGGCGTGGGTTCCACATCATATACAGGTGTGTTCCATTTGGATCAAATGAGGTCATATCACTAAGGTGGAATCCAATATTGGAGGCCCAGTTCACTTGGAAAGATGGGTTAAATCCAAACCACTGGACCTTACCACACTATTGAACTGAGGAAAGTAATATTAAATCTAAAAATCAAACTGAGTTGTCATTTCTTTAGTGCCTTCAGATATCAAACATAAGTAAATATAAAATCCCACCTTCACTGCTCAGAGCCATCATTTCATTTAATTATTCGTTCCTCCCCCACACACGTAGGAATGAAAGATAAGGTCTGGCTAAATTTACTGCCCATCTGATGAACTCAAAAGTGACACACCATTTTTCCATAATCTCATTAGCATTCATATCCTATGGTTTGTAGAACTTAATATCATGGGAGGTAAGAGTTTTATAGGAACCCCCACCATTTATACTCAGCATTCTAACACTTATTTTCACAATCTCCTTTTCTATGGTATTATTCAGGCTATTGCAGGCCCTCAAAACCTGGTATTATTCTATAAACATAAAACTTTTGAGATCCCTTAACCTCCTATCAACAATCTAGATTAACTTGGGTTTCACATCTCTTCCTAATTATGATTGAGGAGTCTCCAATTACAATTAATTTCTTATTCCCATTGATTAGATATTTTCTAGACCTTGATAATATATTAAAATGTCATCACTTCTGCTTGGTTGTTTGTGGATTCTCCTAACTCCCAAGAAAACCTTGCTTGGAAATTTTGTTCGAGGACAGATACTAACAAAGAGTTGTGATATTCAAGTATTAGAAGTTGGAAAAAAAGACCAGTGGTTCAGTTTTGGGTGATCTAAAAAAATTGCTTCTCTAAAGGAAACCAATCCTATGAAACAAAGAGAGTGCAAGAGACCAAATGGTATGATGATCATTACAACAATTCATCTTTCCACAAAACAGACCCTAACATGATAATTCATGACATCATATGCTAATTTATTTTTTTAACTATTTTCTTCTGCTTAATTTATATTTATGAGTTGAATTTCAGTGGCGATGGCAGGGAGGAATGCAGAGCTGATGTGTAGCTCTGTGGAGTGTCTAAATTAGTCCCAAAGAAATGCTCATCCCCTATTCGAAATCCTTTGAGAAGAAAAATAAGTCAATCAACAACGAGTAATTTATGATCCATAACATGACTACAAAGCTCAGTGCTCCTCTAGCTGTTTCATGTTTTTAATTTTCAATCTATCCCTTGAGTTTCTATCACTTAGGTCAAGGCTTGTATCTTTTTGAGGCCTCTTCCTTGCCAGTGAATTGGAACCCCACATAGGTATATGCTGTAGCGATCTCGATTCTCTACTTCATCCCCTGTAGATATGAGATGGAAGTATGATTGTTCTTAGAAGTACTAAAGATCATAACCTTAGTCTTGTTCATGTTTACAATGATAAGTCTATGTTTGGTATTGAAGATCATAACCTTAGTCTTGTTAGGGTTCACTATCATAATCCATTTTTGGTATTGAAGATTGTAACCTTAGTCTTGTTAAGGTTCAATGTGTACAAAATGAGTGGCTTATCAGTGTTACAAACTATTAGTCACTCCACAAACTGATATATTATCAAACAGATGTTCACCTTCAGAACAACGTAATTTAACAGCAGTTTACATTTTCCTATTAGAAATTTCTTCACTGTGGTCAGCCCACCCTCCAGCAAAGTGAAAAAAATCCAGCTAAAGATGAAAATTATGAAAACCCTGTTCAGAAAACAAAAATTCGTGATGGCCTGGGTTCCACATCAGATACAAGTGTGTTCCATTTGGGTTTTGGTCTTGATGGCCTGTCTATATTTGTGGTATCTGTTTCACTTTCCACTACCACATTACTTTTATCTAGTGGGATTTTACATTTCTTTGGCTTCTTCTGAAAATGAATTCTTCCTTATCGAAACGTCTGGTTCTTCTTGTTGCATATATTCAAGATCTTCCAAGCAATGGCCAATAAGATTTTCTAGGTAATCTAAGGACTTCAAATGTTTTATGAGGAGTGATCTCATAACACTGTGTTCTTACTACCATCAATTTACCTATGGTCTTGCAAATAATTTTCTTGGCCACCCTTATAGGGATCTTATCATCTTTCTTGGTTTTAGAGGTGGTTTTCTGAATACCTCTTCCCAACAGAGACTAGAGATGATGCTCATCTCTGCTTGTGTCTACTACTGCATCAAAATTTCTCTTGCCCATTGTTAATGTAGGTACCTGTAAGCCTTTATGAAAGAATGTGTTTTTGCATATATTTGTTCTATTGTGAATTTATGATCACCATGTTCATCTTCATTGGCATTTAGTAGGGGTTCAAGGAATCCTTGTGTTTCAAATCTTTAGATTCTCTATTACTGTGACATTATAGCTTTAATTTTTGAAATTATGATTTTATTGTCTATATGAGTAATCATTTGCCTGGCTTCATTTTTATTGACACCACATGGCATCCAATGCTACAGATTTAGTATTGATCTTGTGAGGTGTGTTTGCATTGAATGCTGGTTGATGTACTGCTTTCCATCATTTTTTATGTATCTTGGGTTGAACCTCCAGTAACAATTCTTGTTATATTTCTCTAGTACAATTTCTAAATTTAATGATATCATATTTTACTAAATTTAATGATATCATGTTTGTGACTAAAGAACATCAGCAAGGTTTCTAGTGCTCAAAAACATGCTTTGCTTTTATCTTTAATGAGTCAAAATTTTCTTGGGTAGAATTTGTCAAAAGAAATTGTAAGATCGAGGCAAGATATTCAGCGCCTTTATGAGAACAGGGCACAACTGATTTCGATATCTACGCACCTTGGAGAAAGTGTTGGTAATTTTTTCTTTACTACTCGTTCTCGGATCATCTTGCATGCAGTTTAATCTCTATTTTGTTATTGAATTTGCAGTTGTTTCTCCCTACCTTTATCTGACAATAGCCATTTTTTACTATATAGCAAGTAGTTGCAAGCAAAATATGATATTAACTAATTTGTAGTTTTTTTTTTTATTTCCTTTTTACAATAGTTGGATGCTAAGTTAACACTATCAGGATACATCTATGGGTTGTCCCAGAAACATTAGACAGAATGGAGTTGCATGTTTTCATGTTGATGTTCCTGAAGGAAGGAATACTGTTGCAATGACGTCTCTTTACTTCATCTTTTTCTTAATAAATATCCCATAGGGTATATCATAATAATAATTTCAGGTCTTAAACAAATACATCTCCTACAAAGTGGTTCTTAGCTTATTAACAATTATCTTGCAACAGACATAGTTTACACCTACAAATAGATCATAATATGTGGAATGGACTAGAAAGCATGTTGACAACATTTGTTTAGTAATTTGAGCTTAAATTGGATGTTAAGGAAGAAGTTATAGCCACCCATTCTATGAATCTATTCAAATGGAATGATGGCTTCTTCAACAAGGATGGAGATAGTTACAGAAAGAAGAAAGAAGTAGCCTCTATTGGAAACCATTTTTCCTACAAGTTTCCTCTTGCTAAACATAGGCGTGGGCTACAAGTAAATATGAATGGATAACAGTTATATATACATAGTTGGGGAATCTATCATCTTTTGAAAGGGTCTTTACACAAGGTCTATTGATTATTCCCCTCCAAAAAGTAAGCATCTTGGTCACATGATTGCATTATAGTTTATAACAAATGATAAATGGTCAGATAGAAACTAAGCAAGTAAAATGCATGCATTAATTCTAAAGTGTACAGCATGGAGCAAAAACAATTAGTTATTCAACACTATACATTCAGTACAAACTTCCAGGTATAAGGCGGTAGGCTAAACATATTAAAAACATGAGCCATGGAAATGGCTGATAATATGAAAGGAGAAAAAAACAACTTGCTTGCAAGCAGAAAGTGTTTTCCATATATTTAACCTTATGTATATTATAGAAGTAAAAGATGAATCTTTTATCATATTGTTCAAGTTCCTTTGGAGACGATGCTTAATAGTAAGTGGGTATGATGGTATACATTTTTATTTGCTAGGACACCCACATTAGCCTAGGATTTTATAACATAAGAAAACCTTTAAATCCCTGCAAAACCTTCCTCGTGAGGATTAGATTGTGTGGATTATATTGGGTTTTTTTCCCACAGAGACTATTAATTTGGATAGCACTGTGCAGCTTATGTTGGTTACTCACACAACAATGTTAAATACAGATACTTTGCCTTGGCCTACTCTGTTTTGTCTCTAGACGTTTTTTGTATTGCTTCATCTCCGGTAACAGCCTTAATCTCCTTTTCGAGTTTTTGCTTCATTTCTATTTCATCCATGGACCATGATAGAAAATCCTCTTCCATCAATTGTACATTAGCCATTGAGCAGCTACAAAGTCTTATAAATTTGATTCAAAATTATTTCCCGATTGAAATGATTCAGTTATATATATGCTTTCTTGATGATTTAAACTTTATTCCTTTGTGTTAAACTAATCAAAAGTAGTGCCATCGTGACTGTCTTGTTTCTAGTGAACAGATTCTAGAAAATCTTAGATACAAACTTCAATAGCTTTGCTTATGTCTGTCAGAAGTCTGGAATAGTCATATCCCTGTATTGAGATTATATTCCACTTGGCATTTTTTTTGTCATCCACACATTAAGAAAGCAGAAAAAAAATACATGCATGTACATTTACATTTAGAAGGCATGCAAAAATTGATTTAGGACTTAGTGTGTGTTCTCTCCTCTATGTTCAAACAATTTCACTTCTCTTTCCTTAGTAGCTAGGATTTTCACTGCAAAAAGAAAGTAAACAATTGTTTATCATCTTAGATTGCATATTTAGGAATTGTATATGTACATCACGCGATCAACCTTAAAGGCAAACTTCTTAAGAAAGATCAATTGTAAAATAAATTTCAATAAACATAAAAATGCTTTGGAACCTAACGCACACCATTTAGAAGTCTAGGCTAGAGACGTATTTCGGCATCGTAAAGCCTGGTAACTATCACTTTCATCGTAGGTTGGGTGATTCCTCCTCTTTGAAACGACAAGTGCTAGTACGGACTTGTGCTCCCACGTACCGTCGAGTATATATTGCGAGACCACAATAGGCTATATCCTTTATCCTTAGGAAGCTGTGTCTGCCGCCCTATCGATCGCAATGCACTGAACACAACATTCGGGAAGATTGATTGTCGTACCATAAAAAGTATTCTGCAGTTTTGCGATTGGTTTGGTAATCCCCTTGTCTAGATATCCAAAGTAGTCACTTTCGTTCCTTTTCAGACTCCTTAAAAGAAAAGGACCATCTGAGCACTTGTCACTTTAGGCTCATTAAAAATCGAAGGTGACTAGAGTCATCTTTAGCTTTTTCTCAACTCTTTAAAATTGAAAAAGCAAATTGTGTCAAAGTGCCATAAAATTGATTTAAATCGGTATAACCTCACTGTTCCCTCGTTGGTCTTAGGGTGAGAAAATGGAGTCCACCAATCAAGGATTTACCCTTGGGGGAATCCTACTCCCTTTTCCTCTAGGGGAGATGTTGGTGCACCTCATATGGCTACATTGTCCCTTCCAGGGCCTGCAATTGGCTTGCCAGTATGGCTTTTCTCGACCTCTGCCATTCAAAACACCGTGATTCTTGAAAAATCAACTCAGCAACCAGATGATACTAGAGTTACCCAAATCGAAGGCAACTAGAGTCATCTTTATCTTTTTCTCGACTCTTAAAAATTGAAAAAGCAAGTTGTGTCAAAGCGTCATCAAATTTATTCAAATCGGAATAACATCACTGCTCCCTCATTGGTCTCAGGTTGAGAAAATGGAGTCCACCAATCAAGGATTTCCCCTTGAGGTAATCCTACTCCCTTTTCCTCTAGGGGAGATGTTGGTGTACGTCATATGGCTACATTGTCCCTTCCAAGGCTTGCAATTTGCCCGCCGGTATGGCTTTTCGCGACCTTTGTCGTTCAAAACACCATGATTCTTGGGCAATCAAATCAGCAACTAGATGATACTAGAGTTACCCCCAAACCTTCTACTTCATTTGTTTCTCCCTCTCCTTCTTCCTCTTTGCTTGGTGGAACTATGCTTCAAAAAAAATGAGCGTATAAAAGTTGTTGTAATAGATATATTTCTTCATTAGTTTACAAGCTTAGAGGCCCACTCATCTAGAAAAAAGATGAACATGCTTCTTTCCCTTTTCTCTTTAATTCATATTTTTCCAAGTAATGTTGTAGGAGTGTAATGAATTTTAAACATCTTACGCGAAGAAAACAACATTTTTGTGTTTTGTTTTGTACCAGAAAATGACAACAAACCTTACTGAAAATGCAATTTCCTCAATGTTATCTCGATCAACTCATATTCAACCATACCTACAAATTGTTGAACTTGCACCAATACAATCAATGCAAAATTCAACTCCACGATATCGTACTACAATTTCAGATGGAACACATAAGAAACACATCATGTCTCCAAAAGATTTCAATGATCTCGTAGCAACAGGATTGCTACAAAAGGGTTCTGTTATACATGTTAAAAGTTGGACTACCTCAGTGATCGGTCCATCAACGTAAGTTTGTTATAAATTTCTTATTTCAAATTTAACATTTTTTATTTATAGCACAGTCGCTTCTAACAGTTATTCCTATGACTCTCATTTGTCAGTAGGTCTATAAAGCTAATAGACTTTTAAATATCTACTTCATTTGCACCCTTGATTGGCAATCCAAAAACTATGAGTATCCCCATCACATCTGATGAAAACACTCCATCCTCATCGGACCCACATCCTTTATCAAAAAGACACTGCCCTCTTCCAACTACTCCAACTCCATCCGTTCTGCCAGTTCAAATTCCCATCAAATTGTTAAACCCTTACCACTCAAATTGGTGCATAAAAGGATACGTCCAAAGGAAAACAACTCTTCGACAGTTTTAGAATAAAACAGACCCGGTAAAGTGTTTGGTTTTGACCTGTTCGATACAGAGGGTGGAGAAATACATATTACATGTTTCAACAATGTTGCAGATTATTTTTTCGACAAAATCCAAAATGAAAATGTCTACATTGTCTCTAAAGGGAATGTAAAAATGGCTAATAAGCAATACAACCACTTGAACAATGACTAGGAAATTTTGTTGATTGCAACATCTACCATAGAACATGTTGCCAACGAAAAAAAACATAATCCAACAGTGCGATTCCATATAAAATCAATTAATGATATCAAAACAACAAACATCAACTCCATTGTTGATATTCTTGGTGTTGTCACAGACATTTCCAGCGTATGCACTATACGTAGAAAAGACGGCTCTGAAGTCAATAAACAAACAATACAGCTTCGAGACATGTCAGGATATAACATAGATGCAATCTTTTGGGGAGATAATTTTAATGCCGTGTCACGGGAAATCTCCTCCCTATGTGCTACAGAAAATAACCCCATCATTGCAATCAAATCTGTGCGTGTTGGAGAAATTAATGGAAACAATATCGGCACTACAACGAGATCCATTGTTCTTGTAGATCTTGACATTGAAGAAGCCCATGTGCTAAAGTCGTGGTTTAAAAAACAAGGTTCGACTGCAGCTTCTACATCTTTGACAATAAGATCTCCTTTTGGCCACCAACAAAAAAAAATAACAATTGCTGACATTTATAGTATGGATTCCTTAGAGAAACCAACATTTTTCCAATTAAAGGGCATAATAACAAAAATTGGGATGGACAGTTTTTACTACATTTCTTGTCCGTCGATCATTGGTGGGAAAAAATGCATGAAAAAACATATTCCACAAAATACAGGGATGTCGTTCTGTCCAAAATGCAACGCTGAAGTAAGCGACTGTGATTACAGATACTTATTGAAAATCGACATACAAGATCACACTGGTGAATTGGCTTCAACTGTTGCTTTCGAAGACACGGGAACTACAATTCTTGGAAATAATGCCAAAGACTTCTATTTATTATCTTCAAATCCAGAACTGATCAAGGAAATTGTCTCTAGATCTCTATGGACAGATCATATCTTCACACTATCAGTGAAGACAGAAACTTTTAAAGAAGTGCCATGATTGAAATGTGTTACCATAAAAGAAGAAAAGTTGCATTTCACGACATAATTCAACAACATCCTTCGAGAAATTCAGAATATCTCGACATTGTAGATAAATAATGCAAAATGTATTCCTTGCTTTTTGGCAATTCCTATTGTCCAATTTTATAAATATAACCTTACAATATATACTGTTGCATGCCTTCTTATGAACTTTTCTTATATACCATTGAAATAAGTATTCGTTCTCCATTGTACCTAGCATTATGTGAGTAGACAAATTCACATTTTTTTTCCTTTTATCAGCTTTACACATGAAACTACCTACATGTATACAGAAAAAATACTAATATGTTATTTCAAAAACATTACTCAAATAAAAAATTTCACATAAAACTATTTAGAACTTAGATTTTTTTCCCCTCTTTCGCTTTCACTTGTATTTTTTACCCTTCTTTCACTTTCGTACAATAACATGGTTGTTGTCTCCAAATAACATTCTTCTTTTCCCCTCTCTTGCTTATAGGTACCATAAATTTTGCGGATGGCTTCTTCTTCTAATAATGAACGTTCTCAAAGATACTATGTAGCAAATAAAGAACGAATAATTGCATGGTGCCGTGAGCTTTACCAAGCAAAAAAAGACATCAGAGAATGTCAAAAACATAAAAGACAGAAGGAAAACCAACCTTCCTCGTCTGAAATGGCCCACCCTGAAAACAATCCTCCCTTGCAATTATCAGACTCTTTATCTTCTCAGCAAACCTCTTAAGCAAATACATCCATGCCTCATTGCCCTAACCCCTCCTTCGCACATGATTTCAACAACGTTTATACTAAGCAAGCACATCAAGATTTTCGTGCAAAGATTGATAAACTTCCACCTAAATGACCATGCTCCATTTGTCTTGAATCATATCCTGGAATACATATCCGCAATTCCAACCACATGTATTGCTGCTCCAGATGCGTCTCTGAAACAAAGGGTCATCGCTTCTCATTATCAAACAACATGGACCATGGTCCTCAACCAGCTACCCTTGCATCTCTTTCACAAATAGAAGAAATGCTCATTGCTAGGGTTAACCCTATACTGCAAGTAACACATGCACGTGGTGGCCAGTATAAATACAGTGGCCACACAATTTGTTTTACTCAAGACATTACAAAAATCAGAAACATGTTGCCACGACGTGTTGAACAGTTGGACATCCTAATTGTCACGCGTCATAGTAATGACCACAAGGCTTATGATTTCATTATCAGTAGACATCGCGTTCTCACTGCATTAGAATACAAATTGGCAAATGACACCCATACTATAAGAATGTTCGTGTTGATACCAACGCACTGGGCTCCCTACCAGCAATCCCCACCGATGTCACCTCCTCCCTTCACCATTCCAATACTATAGAAACCACTGTACGCCTTCCACTTGAACCACCCCATGAGCTCGCCGAAGATTTCACAAACCCATCCGTAAACCAAACATCATCGTTCGTACCCATCATACCTAATACAAATACAAAAATCCAAGAAATCCACCATTATTTGCATGCTTACAACCACCAATCTGATACTACAATTGAGTGGCCAACAATTGGTTTATCACCAGTCAATGAATACAACACAGAAGGTCTACTCTCTATGGCTTTCCCCACCCTTTTCCCGACAGGAGCTGCAATACCAAATCAGCCAAGAATGAAAGCAGTACAGTTACATGAATATGCACTTCATCTCATATGTTACTACGATAACAGGTTTGGAAAGCACCCACACTTTCGTTATTACATATATAATCTCATGATGCGGCATTGCAGTCAAGCAACAACATCGATTTTTGTGAAAAAGAACATCACAGATAACTTTCCAATATCTATTCAAGATCTGAACATTCGATTAGAACAATTTCCAGATGAGCAATTGGCAGAGCAAGTCATGCGATTCGGTAGCTCTTTACGTGGAACAAGGTCATTTTGGCACAAAGCTAAAAATGAACTAACAGACATGATATCTCAACTCGGTTGCCCGACGTTCTTCTTCACATTAAGTGTAGCTTATACAAAATGGCTTGATCTTCATGCAATCATGCCTGGATGTCTTCCTTTTGATATTGCAAAACAACAAAAGTGGAGAAATGATAACATTATCTCTAACCCACATTTAACATCACTATATATGCACCATAGATTCACAGAATTTCGTGAGATTATCTTAGAGAAACACTTGAATACAAAAGATTACTGGTACAGGTATGCATTCTACCGCATTTTTGTTTCTCCGAGAACTCTAAACAACATTCCTCACCTATTGCAAAATTATCTTACAAAAACGCATACTTGATAGGTATGAATGGCAACATAGGGGATCTACGCACATCCATGGTTTCCTTTGGATATAAAATGCACCTGATATGGAAAACCTCAACTGGGAAGAACAAAAGCAATTGATATTACAAGGTAGTTCTTCAACAAATATATTTCCGCTTGGAACCCTCGTGCTCCTTCGACTTCAAACCAACCAAATGCTTGGACAAATCCCGAAGACCCTTGTCTATTGTCCACACCACAAATCTTCAGAACCAATCCTTTCAGTGACTATGACCAGCTCGTCAATTGTGTTTAACGTCACACAAAATGCTCAGAAAGCACGTGCCTAAGAAAAAATGGATCCTCACTCCAATGTCATTATAAAGCACCGTGGGAATTACATCCAAAATCAACCTTATTCATTGATTCCAATGGCCAAAAAACATACACCCCTGCTCACAATGACGATCGACTCAATAGCCATAACCCTACCATCCTATCTATTTGGCGTGCAAATGTTGACTGCCAACCAGTACTCTCCATACACGCTGTACAAAAATATATCACCAAATATCCATCCAAAGCAGAATAAAAAACTGAAAGCTTCCACCACATGCTACGTAGAATTTTCCAGGCTTCACCCATTGCTGACCCAGCAACATCCGCATTTCAAAAATTTCTTGCAGAAACCCTTGTTGATCATGACATTGGAGCACAAGAAACCTGCCATATGCTGCAAAAATTACCATTAACATTATGTAGTCGACCATTCGTTTCTTTAAATGTAAACCAAAAAATTCTTATGCGCCTCCCACAAATGAACACCACCTCCACTACATCCCCACACATCATAAATACATATATCCAGCACCCTTCTACCCTAGAGTCCACATCACTAACAGAATTTGCAAGATCCTGGTCATATGATCCTCATCGCAAAACAAACAAATGGAAACAAAGGCCTACAAAAGCAATTGCTCGGGTCATACCATGTTACTCCTCCATACCATCCACAACAGAACCTTGCTACACTGACTTTTCAGGGTTGAACTTATGCTATACAAACCTTTTCGCCATATCGTACAAGATATAGGAGATTTTGCTGCAGAATTCATCACAAATTGGCAAACATTTCGTCCATTCTACAATCCTTGGCATCAACACCGCACACTATCTGATATTGAATCTGTCACAAATGATACCTCAACTATAAATGAAACCAATCCAACAGACACCATGGAAATAAATGAATGGGAATTACTTTCCCAATTACACCCTACAAATGAGCTTCTCATAAATGACCTTGACATGCTTGGTCTTCGTGGCTTTGATGACACCCATAACTGGAATCATACCACTATCCCATTGGATCTACAATATAATTGAATGCAATTCATTGAGAGTATCCACTCCATCCACTACATTCTTCAAACACATCAACATATCCTGGCAACCCTTATTACATTATCTCCAATGCAAAGAAAAGCTCTAAATATTATTTTTAATCATTTTGCTAGGAAGGATTATTTAACCGCTCTCAGAATGATAATACAAGGCACTGCTGGTATGGGAAAATCCCTCATTAGTTGCATCAAAGATATGCTCATAGGCCTTGCAAGCCCGGAACCTTCACCGATCATGCTCCTCACCCCTACAGGGGGTGCTGCCTTCAACATACAAGCATTGACAATCCATTCTGTGTTGCACTTTCCTATAAAGGATCTTATGCCCTTAGAAGGTAATGCTCTTGCAAAATTCCAAGAAGAACTCAGGCATATAAGATACATACTAATCGATGAAATGAGCTTCATTGGGCCAAAGCTTCTCAGCCATATTGATGAATGTCTTCGAGAGGCATTTCCCCACCAAAGAAACACTCCTTTCGGTGGCTGTTCCATAATATTGGTTGGTGATCTCAGTCAGCTACCGCTCGTCAAAGAGATACCTCTATATGCAGGGACGAGCCATGGAAGCACATTGTGGAACACCTTCAACACAGTCATCACATTAGAAAAAATATTTCGTCAACAAGGACATCGCACAGGTTACTTTCAGGAACATTCTCCAGAACATTAGAGATGCAAATCCAACAATCGACGACTACAACGTACTCATGTCATGCACAGATTCCTTTTTATCAGAAGAAGAAATATGTTCATTCCATGATTCCATGCATCTGTTTCCAACAAATACTCAAACAATGGTCCATAATAAGCAAATGATGAAATCTCTAAACACTCCTATCGCAAGATCCATTGCTGAAGATGACAACACATATTCCAGTATTTCCTCTGAAGACGAGCAACTTGAGAGAATTGTATTACTATGCAATGGCGAAAAAGTTATGTTGACTTTCAACCTTTGGGTTTCAGCTGGACTTGTTAATGGTTCCCTCGAAGAAATTGTAACCATCTTTTACAAAGAATCAACTGTACCACCACAAATTCCAACATTTGTTGTCGTAGATTTTCCCAAATACATTGGGCCTCCTTGGGATGAAAGAAACCCCACTCACTTGCCTATTCCAGCAGTAAAAAGAAATGGACGTGCACAAATTCCACTGAGGATGGCTTGGGCTTTAACCATATATAAATCTCAAGGTATGACACTTCCAAAAGCAACAATTGACATTGGAAAAACAGAACACCAAGGTCTCACATTCACAGTTATTTCAAGAGTACCTTCTCTACAAGATCTCTGGATTAACCTCGCATTCAGTTTCGATCATTACAGTAAAATGAAGGACAACAAAAACATTGCTCGCAGAAAACACGTAGAAGAAATTCTCCGCTCAATGCCGCCTCCAAATAATCTCCTCCAACCCATGCTTTGACATCAACAAAAGGTTTCCTCCATTTATTTACCTCATTCCATTTCATAACATACTTTTCATATCTTTCAACAGCAACCAATTTTAACCAATATTAGTAAATACCCAAATATTAGAATGTCTTTATATTATCTATATATCTCATTCTAACCTTTTCTTTCTTTTGCAACAGGCCACATGGACTTAGAAATAACATACCTGCACAACTATGGCAGGGTATAGCACGTAGATCCAAATTGTTGTTTGTCAGGAGTTAAGAAAGTCTAACTTTGTAGCATGAAAAACAAACACTGGAAAGCAAATGAAAGCATCTTCAAGCACGACTAGGATGTCCTCATACCAGGATTGTGGTTTCATCATTCAAAAAAGAGATAATAAAAAATAAATAAAAAATGAAAGTGGCCTTATATCTTTGCAAAGAAGTGGAGGGTAAGCACCTTAACATTGAGCTGATTACAACTATCTCTATATACGAACCTTCGGAGCTTCCAGGTTCTAAATAGACGTAGACCCACTACCTCTTTTTAATTCCTTCATATAAAATTTTAAGCTTTGATGTAGGCCCATATCTTTAATTCCTTCGTATAAAATTTCAAGTTTTGTTTTCCTTTTGGTGCATGAATGAAACTTTCTTCTCCTTTTAATCTTAGCTTATATCCCAACCTGACAGTTGTGGCTTGTACTGGATAGAATGAGTGGTTATTTTACTTGCAGAAAGAGAAAGTATAGGTGTAGAGATGGAAATAACGGAGTTACAACATCTGGGTGATGGAAAGCTTCATGCCCCAAACGGATGATTCGCATAAAAGTCTCTTGTTACATTAGCTTGAAGAAAGAGCTGGTGTTTTACAAAGGGAACAGGACACTCTAGATCATGAACCAATATGGGCTGCCACTACTCGAAACTCAAAGTATTTAGAAAGTATTTGCTCTAAATGAGTTTCTAGTTGAGTTATTTTTAAGTTAATCAAATCTACTTTTATGGATCCTTTAAATGAGTTTCTAATTTAGTTATGTTTAAGTTAATCAAATCTATTTTTATGGAATCTAGTTAGTAATGTATTCCTATATATGTAATCATTGTCCCATCATAAATATATGGTAAGATTTGTGTTTAGTGTGTAGATTAATAAATAGTTGGTGGTCTATTCCTATATATGTAACCGTTTTCCCATCATTAAATATATGGTAAGGTTTGTGTTTAGTGTGTAGATCAATAAATATACATTGAGATTTGTGTTTGTTATGTAATTATGTTTCACTCTCTCATTTTTTTAAGTTGGTATCAGAGCATGTTCTAGCTTAACTCCCTCATGGGAGAGACAGGAAGATGCGAGAACTATGATAATTGATTATCCATGAATAAATGAGTGTGTGATGGTAAATTTCTTTAGATTAGAGTAGGTATCTTGCATTTGTGAATATTTTTGTGTATAGTTATGTGGTGTTGTACCAACTGTAAACTATTGAACTACTACTATTTTGAATCATTGTCATGTGAGTGAAACCATAGCATGTGACATTGTCAAATCCACCAATGCAGTTACGGTTAGGTGTTGCAGTTATCTTCATCACTAATGAAGACAAATATGATCTTCATAGTATTGTTCATAGACTAGTAATTTGCTAGATTGATATTTCTATAGTTGATGGAGAATGGTGCATTGGAGCTAGGTGTGTGTTAAGAAATTACCCCGTGATTGCTAAATTGCCATGATCTATTGCCAAAGGAAGATTAGCAGGCAAGGAAGTTTCATGGAATCATGATTGTTATCTGAGAAATTACTATGTGTGACCTATTGTTTTTTGTAAGTGACCATCTTGTCCATTTGTTTGTGCTATTACGAGTGACACGTGAATGAATCTTATAAGAGAGAGATCTGAGTTGAAAATCCACACTAGGTTATTATGACATGTTCTACGAGAAATGCAAATAATTATGGATAACAATGTGCAAAGGAAGCGATTTGAATAAGGTCATGAATGTGATGTTAATCTAATCAGATGGTTTGATGAATTATAAGCGCTTGTGGATGAACCTAAGTGAAGATGTATTGCTACTCTCCTGGCTCTATTAGTTGTGTGAGTATGTGTAGGCATGATTTAAGAAAGTTGTTGTAGGAGGTAGTGATAATGCCAGATTGTGATCAAGTTAGAGATGTGTGATATTGTACATCCTAGGTCTTTTGACTCGATAAGTTGCTTTTGTATGTAGATATGACTATAATATAGTTGTGTGAAAATTGAATTAGCCTCCAGTCATAAGATCACTCATAGAGTCACATCCCAATGAAAAAATTTGTTTTCATTATGCTAGCACATGAGGCACACTTAGCAAGCATTGCAGCAGCTATATCCAGATTTATTATGTGGTGTGGGTTTGACTTTTATTGTGTGTGTAGAGTTCACGATTGTTTCTATAATCTTTCTATTTGTAATGAATTAAAAAGACCAAAATTATAGAACAAAGTTGCAATAATTCAAATGAGTGGTTCTTGATGCATACTATGCCACAAGAATCCACCACTAATTTGATTATGTTTACAGTTTGGTGTAAGCTGGTGACATTGTGCGGAGATAGGAACATAAGCTTATAGGTTATTTTATTGGTGTGTTCAAGAGGTCACATTATGTGATTGAATTCTAAATACATTTCGTATCTAGATTATTTTCCTAGATAATTGGGGAATACAACTAAAGGACATGTATTCAATAGACGGAGGTATGTCCATAGAGTGATTCAGTTACTTGAATGTTTTTTTTGCAAAATCCTTGAAGAACCAAGTATGTCAATATTTCTAATTCTAAAAGTAAGTCAATGATTGTTAGAAGCGGTTGTATCTTAAATGAATCGAGTGGGAAGCTCGAAGTTGTGGTAAAGAAAGAACATGGTCTTGAGGCTTCTGAGTGGGTAGAAGCACTAATAAAGATTAGATCAGACAAATATAAGTATTGTTATTACATTATTGTAATTTGTGATTTTAATATTTGTAATGTAAGCATTAAGGGAGGGACTTAGAATTAATGCCTACATATGTGTTATAAGTTGGTAATTATTGTAAGTTTCTAGATTAGTTAGTTTAGTTAATCATTTCCACTTCTAACAAATCTAGTCAATAATCTATTCCTATATATGTAACCATTGCCTCATTATTAAATATATATGACATTTTTGTTGAATGTGTAATTATGTTTTTCACTTCATTTTATGTCATGGTAACTTAACTTGCTTACTTGGTTTCACTTCATACTTGGTAAAAACCAAATGCTCTTTTAAGATTAACCAAATTAATAAAAATTGTCTTTAAATTTTTATTTTGATGTTATAAAGCAACAAAAATATAAAATCATAAAAAGTTTAGAATTTTTTGAAAAAACCCCGTCTTACGAATGAATGTGGCTTTAGCAAATGAATGGGAGATTCAATCGTGAATTCCACTCACAACCATAGATAGTATCGTGATGCCGAGTCAACTGCCCATGGGGCTTGATGCGTGAACATAATGACAAAATGTGAATCACCATACTCTGCAAATTCAAAACTTAAGAATTTCTCATCTAAATATATGTTTAAAAAAAAAATATTTTTATTCTTTTAAATAAAGAAAAGGTATTTCATTAGAATACAATTTTATTGAATAGTTTCTTTTTTAAAATCAATTAACATAAGATAATTTTTTAATAACAATACTTTTTTACGCAAGGGGGCTTTGGATTGCCATCCATTAACATCCTATTGTAGCAGCTACAACCACCCTCAAAAACTTTTCCTTAGCTTCATTTTGTGGCCTCCCTACCAACCTTTCACAGCAGCATGTCTTACATTCTCAAGTACACAAGCTTCAATGATTTTCTTGTAGAAAGGTAGCATGTCTATCAAAGTTTGATGCATTACCCTCACAAGTTGTTGCTCTAGACCTGGTCCAACTGCAGGCTGAGCAGCTCCCTCAAGAAATTGCGCAATTCTAGAGGGCAACCAACCTTCCCTCCAAAAATTGCGCAATTCTATCTTGGAGCTTGTTGGGCTCTAGAATTGTGCAATTCTGTTAGTCAAGTAATCATAGGCAATAATCAGTTGCTCTACCCAAAAATTGCACAATCCTGGGCAGCAGTCAGCTGCTCTACCCAGAAATTGCACAAATCTCGTGGGTAGTCAGCCCAGCTCCCTTCCATAAATGCGCATTTTCTCCCCGCAATTGAGCAGGCTCTTGCATGTGCAGTTGGTTTTACCACTTCCACTGGGACCAAGGAAACTTGACTTGCATGAATGGGTTTCTTTTTCTCGGAATAGAAAAAGCAACATGCAAAAATCATCCCTAGATTTTAGGGATATATTTTTAGCAGCTGGAGGTTACATGCAAGGATCGTTTTAGAATCTTTCCTCTAAGTGTCACTTTTTCCTATATTTGTGACATGCGCATCATGAGCTCCAACTTATTTATTCGATGCTTCAGATCTCATTTCTTCACATCGATCTTGAAGCTCTAACATCCAACTACACATCCAAGACCCTTCGACACATCCAGCTTAGCTGTTCACGGGTAAGTGGTCTTAACTTGTCTTTTACATCATTTTTGTCACTTTTTGTGTTTTCACTTGTGTGAGTGTTTTTTACTTGATTTATTTGAATGCTTGATCATTTACATGCATACTAGCTTGTATTAGAACTGTTTCAGTTTTCGTTTCTATCTCACTGATGTTGCATGCGTGAAACTGTTTTACATGAATGGTCGTCGATTCGGTGACTCGCTTCACCCACATGCATGTTGTTCCATTTTCTGAATATTCATTCACTGCTTGCATGCATGATCATTTTCTTCTTCTTACACATAATATCACTATGCATTCACTTTCACATTTTCATTCAGTTGCCCGTCGGCGGGTCTAACCAACCTTGGCTTGGACTCTGCCTCACTAAGACAGCATTATGCAATCCTGAGAGGGAAGGCTCTGCCTTCCCCTCTAGGTATGTGCATTTCTACGGAACAATTATTCCCCAAGCCTACTTTATGCAATTATGAGGGACAGTAGTTGTTGGCCCAAAAAATTGCCCAATGCAGTCACTCAGCCTGGAGTCATTTCCAGTTGTAATTGCGCATTGCACAATTCTAGCAGTCAGTAGTTAGCTTGGATTACACATTACACAATTCCAGCAATTAATCATGCCTCCCAAATAGCCGAGACTTCCTTTTGTCCAGTTTTGGCAGCGAGTCACACAACGTCCCAAAATAAATTGTGCAATATTTGCCTATCAATCCCTAGGTATGTGTTATGTCATCCAAAATTTTCTTTTGTTTTCACTAACAAATTTCTTGCTGTGCATGTCGCTTTGTCCCCAGATCTAGTAGTTTTTCATCTACCTCTTGATATTTTAGGATCAATGGCCTCCAAGAGATTAGGATCAAAGGACACTGATGGAAGTGCAATTGGAGTAGCGGTTGAGCAAGTGTCCACAAGTCTATCGATCTATGAAAATACCAATCTGATTCTAGACAAGGACATCAAGATGAAATGGCAAGAGGTCAATGATTCGTTTACAGGCACATTTGGGGAAGACCTCGAAGACCGCTAGGTATATGTGAAAATTCACAAGTCCATCTTGTACCGAATTGCATACAAATACCTTGTGTTCCCATGCCCGAACATGATACACTGGATCATCTCACACACTGATCCCGAGACAATGACCTTGAGCAGTGTCAGCAAGATGAAGATTGCAACCTTTAGGGCAGAGGATTATGATTAGATGTATTAGATGTCAAAGCTTGTGACTATCATGGAGACTCCTTTCAGCTTACCCAGCAACAATGCCAACTCAAGAGACATTCTGAAGAACAAGGTAAAGGAGCTAGTTAGATTCAGGATGACACCCAACCAGATCTACAAGACGAAGATATTGTGGAAGGCATATCAATACTTGGTCATCTTTGCATGTCGATTGTATGGCCAAGAATGTTGGGTTGTGTTATATTCTTTCCATGAGTAGCCAACCTAGTTAACTAGGGGGTTAGAGGGGGGGTGGAGCCCCCCATTCGATGCATCAATTGCGTAGTGGGGGTGTCACAAGGGGTTTGAGGGGTGCAATGCGGCCCCCTGTATGGGGTCCGAGGTACCACCCTGGGGAATTTTTTTTTTTTGGACCCTATATTAGGTGGGCAGACCTACCCATGGTTTTGTGCATGATTTTTGCACATGGTTTTGGGTGCGATGGTTTTCAGTCCATGGTATTGGATGCTTTAGAATGTATATATATATGTGTGTGTGTGTGTGTGTGTGTGTGTGTGTGTGTGTATTGTAGCATTGAAAGGAACATAATGAAAAATCAAATGGGTAGTCGCGATTTTTGGATCTAGGGGAAAATCTATGTGTGTTTTATGCATTATGCTCTCGCTATTTTTTATTTTCTATTTTTAGAATTCGTATGTAGTTAATTTCTATATAAGGTTAAAACCTACATTTGATATCAGAGTTGTTTTGTCTTCAAGGGGATGCCTTTGTTGCTGAGGGGTTTCACTCGACCATGTGGTAGACACGTTTTAGTGGGAGATCTGCAGGATCGATTCTGGTGGTGAAAGAAGATGGTGAGCAATGGAAAGATAGAGATCGAGAAATTTAATGGTCATAGTTTTGAGTTGTGGAAACTCAAGGTGGAGGATCTGTTGGTGGATAAATATCATTGGATCATGGTAGATCCGGCTACTAAACCAACAGAAGTGTCCAATGTAGAATGGAAGAAGTTAGATCGAAAGGCAAAGAGCACAATACGATTGTGTGTCTCAGATTCAGTATTGTTGAATGTATCAGGGGAAGCTACAGTAAAGGCTTTATGGAACAGGTTAAGGACTTTGTACTAATCTAAGTCTCTGGTGAATAAATTGCTCCTATGGAAAAAGTTGAATAATTTGAGGATGAAAGATGGAGACTCGGTGACAGAGCATATCAACGCATTTAATACTGTGGTAAGTCAGTTATTATCTATTGATATTAAAATTTAAGATGAAGATAAGTGCATCAGTTTGTTGTGTTCTCTACCAGATTCATGGGATAGTCTGTTTATTGCAATAGGTAGCAATGTAACTACCTCGCAGTTTGATGAAATAGTCTCATCCTTACTGACAGAGGAGATGAGACCGAAAAAGATAGAGAGCCAGAATGGTGATGCCTTCTCTCTACGAGGAAAGTCCCATAACAGAAACAAAAATAATTCATCGAGTGGGAGATCTAAATCTAGAGGGAGATCTAAATCTCCAGGAAAACCTGTAAAGGTGTGCTTGAAAGGCGGAAAGGAAAGGCACTACAAAAGGTATTGTAAATCTAAAGCTCCTGACAAAGGAAAGTGATTTAATGATTCTCCCTCTGCAGAGGTGAAAACCACCTCAGATGAAGGTGGGGATGTTTACTTGGCTTCTTCAAGTACACATGTAGATCATGAGGCATGGTTGATTGACTTAGGTACATGCTTTCACTTCACTCCCCATATAGAGTGGTTCTGCAAGTATGAGAGATATGATGGTGGTGATGTCTTATTGGGGGATGACACAAATGCTAAAATCATTGGCCATAGAAAAGTTAAGTTAAATTTGCAACGTGGAAGGATTAGAACACTTCCCAATGTTCTGCATATTCCTGCATTGGTCAAAAATTTGATTTATGTAAGAAAGTTGGATGATGTAAGTGTAAAAACATTGTTTAAGAAGGATACCTTCAAGATGGTTCTGGGAGCACTGGTATTGATGCAGGAAGTTTGGATTGGAACTCTGTAAAATCTACAAGGTAGCAATAATGTTGATGGGTGCAATAGTTCTGTGGCTCCTAAAAATGGAGCAGAAAATCTAGTGGCCTCTAGAGAAAAGACCATGCTATGGCATCAAAGGCTTGGACATATTAGAGAGAAGGGCCTTCGAATACTTCATGGTAAAAGTATGATAGAAGGTATTACTAATAGCTCACTGGATTTTGATTTCTCTAAAAATTGTTTATATGGGAAGCAAAATCGGGCAAGTTTCCCCTCTAGTGGTAAGAGGATGAAACAAATATTAGAGCTTGTGCACAGTGATGTGTTTGGACCTATGAAGGTTCCATCACTGGGTAACTCTATGTACTATGTATCATTTATAGATGACTTCTCAAGGAATACATGAATATACTTCCTTAAGAAGAAATCTGAAGTCTTTGACAAGTTTAAAGAACTTAAGGCTTTGGTGGAAAACCAGACAAAAAAGAAGATAAAGGTGCCGGGGAAAGAAAATGGTGGAGAGTTTTGCAAGAAAGAATTTGAAGAATTCTGTAAGAAGTGTGATATAGCACGGCAGAAGACTACTCCATACACATCTAAGCAAAATGGAGTTGCAGAAAGAATGAATAAGACATTGATGGAAAGGGCAAGAAGCATGCTCAATGGTGTCAGGTTAGGACAGGAATTCCGGGGCAGAGCTGGTGGAGATTGCATGTTACTTTGTTAATAGATCACCTTCATCAGTGTTCGAAGATAAGACTCCACAAGAAGCATGGACTCGTAAGAAACCCTCGCTTTCACATCTGAGGGTATTTGGATGTGATGCATATGTACATTTTCTAAAGGAGAAAAGAACAAATTTGGATAGTAAATCTGAAAAGTGCATCTTTATTGGCTATAAGGATGGTTTAAATGGTTATAAGATTTGGAACCCAATAACAAGGAAGGTTGTGTACAGCCAAGATGTGGTGTTCAGAGAGGTGAAGGATGTTATTAAACATGAAGTCCCATCAAAGGAGCTTGAAAATATAGAGTTTGAGCTAAAGGAGGAAGAATCAGACTCTACAACAGAAGAGGAATCAGAAGATGAAGAGCCACAAACTTCGGTCGTGAGAAGATCAGTTCGAGAAAGAAGGCAACCAAAAAGGTATAGTCCATCTTATTTTTTTTCAAATTTAACTTTATATATTACTGATGAAAAGGAAACACATTGGTGGAAAATGCATGTTCAAGAAGAAGACAAATGCAAAAGGAAAGGTGGAGAAATACAAAGCTTAGTTGGTAACAAAAGGTTATTCCCAGGAGTTGCGAATTGATTTTGGTTATATTTTTTCTCCTGTCATTAACGTAGCTTATATTAGATTACTTTTATCTATTGTTGCTGCTTTAGATTTTGATGTAGAATAGATGGATGTGAAGACAACACTTCTTCACGGGGATCTAGAAGAGGAGATCTACATGATACAACCTGAAGACTTTGTGGTGGAGGGTAAGAAAGAACTGGTATGCAAGTTAAAGAAGCGTCTGTATGGGTTAAAACAGTCACCAAGGATGTGGTATCAAAAATTTGATATATTTATACAGGGACTAGGCTTCACTAGAAGCAAGGCAGATTACTCTGTGTAGTTTAAATTAGTTGGTGACCATGTTATTTATCTGGTCTTGTATGTGGATGATATGTTGCTAGTTGGAAATGACAAACATATTTTCCAGGATTTGAAGACCCACTTGTCCTTTAAATTCAACATGAAAGATCTTGGTGTTGCAAACTATATTTTGGGCATGGAAATTAAAAGAGATTGGGCAAAGAGGAAGCTCTAGTTAAACCAGAGGAAGTATGTTGAGACAATACTGCAAAGGTTTAATATGCAGGATAGTAAACTAGTGAAGGTTCCTATTCCTGTAGGTATAAAGTTATCTGTTGAACAGTGTCCCAAGACACAAGATGAGGAAGAGGACATTCCTGTGTTCCATATGCCAGTGCAGTCGGTAGCCTAATGTATGTGATGGTCTGTACTATACCATATATTCCACATGCAGTGGAAGTATTGAGTAGGTTTATGTCCAAACCAAGGAAGGAGCATTGGACAGCAGTGAAGCGGGCTTTCAGGTATATGCGTGGCACTAGTGATTATGGTTTGTGCTACCAAGAAATACTAGGATTAGACAAAGTTTTGGATATTCATGGCTTTGTTGATGCAGACTAGGCTAGAGATCTGGATCAGAGAAGATCTACAAGTGGGTATGTGTTTAACCTATTTGGAGGTGGAGTCAATTGGATGAGTAAGAAACAATATGTAGTGTCACTATCAACTACAAAGAAAGAATACATGGCATCCACTCATGCAAGAAAGGAAGCGTACAAGGAGTTATAAGGATAGACTATGACAGCCAAAGTGTAACTTTCTTGGCAAAGAACCTTACTTACCATTCAAGGACAAAGCACATTGATGTTTAGTATCACTTTGTGGGGGATATGATAGAAGACAAAAAGGTGTTGCTGGTAAAGGTGGACACTTTGAAGAATACTATAGATGCATTGATAAAAGTTGTGAGCTCTAAGAAGTTCTCTTCGTGTAGAGAAACAATGGGCATTGCAGGGCTGGATGAATTATTAAGCTCTCCTATGGAAAGAAAACAACAAATGAGAGAATGTTGGGTTCTGTTATATTCTTTCCACGACTAGCCAACCTAGTTAACTGGGGTTTAGATGGGGGGTGGAGCCCCCCCTTCGTTGCGCTGATTGCACAGTGGGGGAGTCATAGGGGTTTTGAGGGGGATAGTTAGCTCCTCTCTACGGGGTTTGGGGTAGCGGCCCCAGGACTTTTTTTTTTTACCCTATATTAGGTGGGCGGACCTACTTATGGTTTTTTGGATGGTTTTCGCACATGGTTTTGGGCACGATGGTTTTTGGTCCATGCTATTGGATGCTTCGGGATGTATATATATGTATTCAAACATTGAAAGGAACATAATGAAAAATCAAACTAGTAGTCTTGGTTTTGGGATCCAGGGGAAAATCTGTGTGCATATTTGTTTTATGTGTTATGCGCTTTCTATTGTTTATTTTATGTTTTTAGAATTCGTATGTAGTTAATTTCTGTATGGGGTTAAAACCTACATCAAGAAAGCACGGAAACCTTCCCATAGAGTTGGGTGATCACACTGGACTAATTGGCCTGAGAGGGAAAACCATGCAACTGGTCTGCCTTGTTGGCTCATTAGTTGAAGGAACAGGTAACGAGGGCTCGACAACTGCCCAAAGGTATGCAAGCAAAAATATTCATGTTTGTCTACATCTTGGATGCAGTTTGTGCCCGACAGGAGTTCCCGAGCTTAAAGTGGGCATGGTCATCGATGGAGACTAATGTGAACTCTTATTGTAAGTTGTTGTATGAATGGAGCTTCAGAGGAGTTATCACATAGCTATCTGATCATTTTTTCACCCTAGTTTACAAGATGATATTCAGACAGGATCCACCCTGCATGTCGATGGCAACAATGGAGGCACGGATAGACATAGTTGATTGGTATGCCTCACCATCCGACACCTGCATATGATTGTATAGTGCGAATAAGCCTCTGCATGTTCTACCGAAGTTTTCCTTGGACTTGCTCGTCATGCATGAAGTAGTATATCACATCTCGGTAGGATTGACAGCTAGGCTACACCAAAAGAAGAAGGAACCTTGGCCCGCTCTTTGGCTACGCATTGGGTTATATGAGATCCGAAGTTTCAAGCACGCAAATGTCAAAGCAGAGTAGATGAAGAAGTATCCATTCGACCTCCAAAGTTACAATCCATATGACCCACATTGTCTTGTCAAATATGACTACACGAGAGTACAACTCAAATGGATCCATGGGGCATTTCATTGGGCAGAGGAGGACCCATGGACATATTATTATAGTTTCTCCAGACCCAATGAATAGGTCGGTTCACTGTGGAGTGGTTAGTGAAGCAAAGTGAAGCAGCATCCCAGAGTGCACCAGAAGGAATAGAAGCAGCAGAGGTGAACATACCAGTGCACGACAAGGGCAAGAGAAAGATTGTTGATTGCACAGAGGAAGAGAAAAGTTGCAAGTTCTGAGCAGATCCACTTGTAGAGAAAGAAGTTATGGCTATAGAGGCGAACAGGCAACAACATGATAAGAGAATAACACAAAGGTAGAGGGAGAAACAGAGAATGGAGGAAACAGAGAACGAGTTGCATGAGTTGAAGGAGAAACTATGAAAGGAATAGGAGATGTACAAATAGGAGAGGGAATCACAGTAGCAACAAGCAAAATAGGGGGCACAACATGTGTAGATGGATGAAACAATGCCTGTAGAGGTAGTGGACTCATCAGAGCAGCGGGCATCAAGCGAGTAGGGTGAACCATCGTAGGAGCAGGACTTCGCTCACGAGTTAGAGCGAGCACTTGAATGGATGGATATAGACATGGAGCAGCAAGAGCTAGAGTAGGACATCGACCTTATGCCTCACCACCATGAGGTTGACCCACCAGCTTCACCACATCCAGAAGATGAACAAGTCCAAAGTGATCAAGGAGACATTGAGACCCTTGCAGATCAGCCGGAAGGAGAGATGTACAACATCTCATTCGACGAGTCTCATCATAGCGTTGTGTAGTCTCGCAGAGTACCAACTCTGGAGGATCATACATCTCCTATGCAGTATGAGGAACGAGTGATTGTTTCTGACATGCACAAACATCCAACAGCCTTGGTCAATGCCACTATAGCATATGCAGAAGCCACTAGGTCAAGTGTTCGATTTCTAATAACTGAGAATGAGCGAATGGCTAAGGAGCTATAGACGACTAAGCAAGGAGGAGAGTTGGTCACAACATCCACCCAAGTTGAACTGAAGAAGGAAATACTAGATGAAGTATTGTCCCTTGACACATTTATTCAAGCGTTGTATTCCAAGTTTGGTACCGTGCATAACGCAGTCATCCATCTTAATGGATGGTAGCAGCAATGTGCTAGAAGACCATGTATCTTGTCGATCGTGCATGCTGTTGTTGATTACATGAAAACATGGACAATGAGATACAAGGGAGCCCTGCTTCACTTGCCTAAGATGATCAAACCTAGAATGGTTGAGCTGAAGGCACACATCCGGAGTTAGATCCAGAACTATGAAGAGCTCCTGCAGCTCATCACTAGTCTACAGGCTTCCCATGCACATGTATTCAAAAGTATAGATGTTGTGGTTTATGCACATGTGATCCCATCTATTAGGACTCTCACTGCGGTGAAGACAAAGGTATAGATCCGACTAGAGCTTGACTCGTACTTTGATGAGTTAATGGGCATTACCACCAGCCCAGACTTTCCCATCAATACAAAAATCATGCAAAACTATGTTACTCTAGCTGCATTGAAGACAATGACGTGCATGCTTTCAGACGAGTTGGATAGAGGAGCCTGAGTAGTGTACCCAGACGCTATGGAAGCAAGAGTTAGGTTCTAGAAATATGCCACCTTGGAGCACAAGGACACCATCACATGCTACCAATCTTGGCATTAGTTCGCTACTGTTAATCACAATGAAGATGTCGAAGATTTGGTCTTCCAACATTTGTTCAAGTCATAGTGATGTCTAGCAAGGCTTTCTCAAGCCGTTTTGTCTCACATGGGTACAAGTGCATTGTAATGTAACATCTTATCAAGTGTAAGTTCAAGTGTCGATAGTAGATGTAACAGTCGTAGAGTATATTAAGAGTCATGAGGGTAGATGAGCTGTCATAAAGGGGAATGTCAAGGGTCACCCCACCCTTTTGTAAAAATAGTCCCTCATAACTGATTGTAAAAGGCTTTTGGTCAGCAAAGCTTCTGATAGGACTATCTTAGAGAGAGCTTGGACAGTATTGTAATGAGCCTTGGCCTCTCCACTGTGCAGAGCTAGTACATCTCTTTGGAGGAGCAAGTGGTTGCGGTTGTAATGTTCTGCTGTCGGAACTAGTGGTTGGACATGGATGTATTGTATGACTGGAACTTACACTTCTTAATATAACAATAGCCAACACATTCCATGCATATTTTGTGTTGTATTTCAACTATCTATTTACTCTAAATGATATATGTATTTGTTTACTTACACATGCATGTATAGCTATTTCTGTGTATGTATGTATGAATCTTTTTGAAATGTGTTGTTGGTTTAAACATCACTTTGGATTTCTAGCTAACTTGCCTTCTATGTTATGATGCATCTTTGCTCATGTGTTCCCTTCTTAACTCCCTACTATCAGAGGTTTCCAAGGGGCACACTCATCGCAACCCCCATTTGTTAGAACCTCTCATGCACCTTCGTTGGCTTACTGCATATGTCACAACCTTACTACCAACAAAATTATCTTACTTGCGTCTGTGAAAAATCATGGTCAAGGAATTACTGTACGACCCACTTCTGGTACTCCTACACTAAACGACCTGAGGTCTAATTGGGAACTCTTACCTGGGAGATCCCGTGACATGTTGGCAGGCCCAGCACCATCAAAGGATGAAAAAGCTTGGTTACTTTGGATGAAGAAATTATTTGAGTTGCATGACTACAAAAATAACATGAAGGCCAAAATAGCTATCTTCAGCCTCAAAGAGAAAAAACACATCTAGTGGGAAGATGTGAAGTGGGTTAGAGACATCTGGACAAAAGACTTGATTTTGCAGGAATTCAAGTTGAGGAAGAAATAATTGTCATAAAGGTACTATGATAGAAAAGACAAGGGATTCTATGAGATAAAGATGGGATCAATGATAAATGAGGAGTATATGACCAAGTTCCTAGATCTATTGAGGTATCTACCATATCTTAAGTATGAGAAAGCTAAAGATTAGAGATTTGTCAGTGGATTTCCATTATCATTTAGAGATCGAATTGAGTATGATCAGCCTCGGTCACTTGAGGAAGTTATTTGGAAATTAAAACACTATTATGAGAAGTTAAAGCATAAAAATGAATCTCAGCAAGGATGGAAAGGGAAAGATAAATGTAAAGGTAAATGGCAGCAAAAAGGAACAAAGCATGAGAATGCGCCATACAAGAAGTTCAATGTAGCTAGACAAGGACATGGGTCACAACAGGAGAATAATGGTGATGGTATATGATAGTTGAAGTGTTGGACATGTGGTAAGGAACATATTTAGAGAGATTGTTTGTAGAATCAAGGTGGTATGCCTAAAATCTACAGTGCACAGGAGGCGTAGAATGTTGGGGATGTTTGGCAAATCATTCCTCGTATCTATGCCACATTGGATAATATACAAGTAGATCACCAGGCACCTATTATGGATATGGGTGGTAAGATTTGTGATCAAGTTGATTCTATTTTGATTGACCATAGATCTAATTATAGTTACATTAATCCTCACTTGGTGGATAAGTGTGGCTTGAATAAAGAAGTGCATGCAAAATCTTGGTTAGTGTAGTTGGCTACAGGTACAAATAGGAGAGCTCATCATTGTGTAAGAACTTGTGATTTTGAGTTGAATGGTATGCCTACATTAACACATTTCAATGTATTTCTGTTGATACCATATAGTATGTTGTTGGGTTTGGACTGGCTATATATTCATAGGACCAAGGTGGATTGTTATGATAAGGCCATTGAGTGCTTGGATGACAATGGAGAAAAACGAGTTTTATAGGGTAAGAAGAAGGAAACATCAGTCGTAATGGTCACAGCTATGTAGGTAAAGTGTAGTCACAGAAAAGGTTGTGTGTTATATGCAGTCCACATTTCAAGCGATAAATGTAAGGAGGCTGAGGATGTGAAGGTATTAAGCAGGTATCCGATCTTGCATCAATTTTAGGATGTGTTTCCAACATAGATTTCAAAGTTTCTACCTCAAAGAGAAGTGGAATTTTCTATTGAGTTCATTCTAGGGGAAACACTAATATCGAAGGAACCATATAGGATGAGCACTACAAAGTTAGTAGTGTTAAAGTTTCATTTGAAGGAAATGTTTGACAACGGATACATTAGACCAAGTGTATCATCGTGCGGTGCACCGGTTTTGTTTGTGAAGAAGAAGGATGGTACTCTCTAGTTATGCATTAATTACAGGTAGTTGAATAAGGTGAACATCAAGAACAGATATCCATTTCTGAGGATTGATGACTTGTTTGATTAGTTGATGGGAGCAACTATGTTCTTAAAGATTGATCTAAGATCAGGATTTCATCAGGTATGCATCAAGGAAGAGGACATTTACAAGATATATTCTAGACCAAGTACGAGAATTATGAGTTTTTTGTACTTCCATTTGGTTTAACTAATGGTCCAACTACTTTTATGTGCTTGATGAATAGTGTGTTGCATCCTTATCAGGATAAGTATGTTATTTTATTCATTGATGACATATTTATATATTCTAAGAATGAGGAAGAACATACCAAGCATTTAGTATTCATTATAGATGTAGTGAGGTTGCATGGTGTTCCAATAAATACTACGTCAGACAAGGATGGTAATTTCACTTCCAAGTTTTGGAAGGAACTGTTTGTAGGTTTAGGGATAGAGTTGGCCATCAGTACAACTTATCATCCTCAGATAAATGCATAGACAAAGATGTAACAACAAGGTTGAGGATGTATGTGATGTAGCAACAGACGAGATGGTAAGAGTGACTTCGGTTGGTTGAGTTTTCTTATCACAATGGGTATCAGGATTCACTGAGGATGAGTCTGTTGGAGGCACTATATGAGCAGAGTTGTAACACTCCCATTAGTTGGAGTGATCTAGTGACTAGGTTGTTCATTGGACCAAATATGTTGGTAGAGATGGAACAAGAAATTCAAGTAATAAAGGAGAATCTAAAGGTAGCATAGGACAAACATAAAATTTATGCTGATTGAAACAAGTTATTTAAGGATTTTCAGGTTGTGGAACAAGTGTACTTGCACGTCAAGCTGAAGAAGAGCTCCTTGTAGATTGGATCATGCACCAAGTTGGCACCTCAGTTTTGTGGACCTTTCAAGATTCTTGAAAGGATTCGACCAGTATCCTATCAACTTGCAATGCCTCCGACAATGAAAGTCCATGATGTTTTCCATGTGTCATTGCTTAAGAAGTATGTTAAATATGTTCATCATGTGATTGAATGGTCAGTGTTACAGGTGGAGCCTGATGGAAAATTCCAGCAGGAACCTCAGAGTATATTGCAGAGAAAGATTATAATGCCTTAGAACCGAGAAATCAAGTAGGTTAAATGAAAGTGGAAGCACTTTGAGCCCAATGAAGCTACATGGGAGATGGTGGATAAGATGTGAGATATGTATCCTTCACTATTTGTTGGTTAAGAAAATGTTTTTGGTATATGTTTTGGTGCGATGTGTTGGTATATGTACATATATAGATGGATGTAAATAATGTCATGAGATATGTTATAAATCTCCAATAAGCGATATGGGTGTCATGTCATTATGGTTTTCATGTTGTTATGTTGTCATGTTGTCATGTTGGTTGTTTCTCAGTCGGTTGATCATTGTAAATACTCCAACAAGCTAAGTTATAAATCTCCATGGTAATATGTTTTTCTTTCAGTAGTATTATTAGTTGTAGGTGTCACTAAACACTTAGGATAGTGCTCCCCCAATGAGGAGGGTCTTGTAACAACCCTGGTGAAAATTCCATGTAAATAAAGTTAATAAATGAAAAATAATAACCACAACCATGGGACACTTATTCCAAGATGAATGTTGGGAAAAAATCCTAGTGTGGGAGTTCACATGAAACCGATGCCCTTTCACCTTCCTTTTCTCCTCACATTAAAATAATGGAAATTAGGAGAAAAGGAAGGTGAAAGGGCACAGGTTTAATGTGAGGAGGTAAATGAAGGAAAATAATGGAAAATGAAGAAAATATAAGCCTCATTAATAAAAACTCTTGTGAGGATCAGTTGGTACCTTTTGTCAATTTAACCTTTGTTAGTTAAGTTTTATAGCTCTCTCTCTGTTCTCTCTCTCTCTCTCTCACTGTTGGACACTCAGAGTTTTCTTGGAGCACTTCATCATTGGATCAAGAAAAGAAAAGAAGGTAAGAGGAAGCAAAAGATTGAGCAAGCAAGAGCAGGATCAAGCAGCTACAATGAGATTATTTGCATGTATCGAGTTTCATGTATGATTTCCATGATAGTTTTGACATGTATGGTTATGCATGTGTGTTCTTGGTTCTCTTGTTATCATTGGCATGAGCTTTTCCAGGTGTGACAATGTTTCTCAGCCTAGTATTTCGATTTCCAGATATCCATGGTATGATGGGGTTCTCATGTTTTAGTTGAGTTGGATTGCCAAATGGATTCAAAACTAAGTGAGGTCTCTATAAGAAAGAACACATGGCCTAGTGGTCCCTGAATCGGATTGTAGATTGTGGTAAAGCGTTGGCCTAGAAACCCTTGAACAAGACTATGGGTTGCAGTAAATCCGTATTTTGGGTTACCTTGGCGGGCCTAGGAATCCTCAATTAGTGAATGGTGGGATATATGGTAAATCTAGAGGTGGGTGCACTCTATTATGCCTAGGAATCCTTTCTCGGTGAATGGCGAGATATATGGTAAAGTATGGCGGATGGAGTCTTGATTAGGCCTAGGGATCCTTTACCATTGTATGATAGGATGTATGGTAAAGCCTAGAGACTAGGAGACAGTAAAATTCCTCATGGTGTAGGTGGAGAAATCTGGTGGCATTCATGCTTGTTTAGGGCCTAGGGATCCAGTGTTGATTATGGTAAAGCATAGTTTTATTGATGAGGATGAGGTGGTTTAGCCTCGGGAAGCCCGGGTTGATTTCTGGTTATGAGTCCCACATTCATGCTTGAAAGGCATGGGGGTTATTGGATGAAAAAAATATTTGGCTGTGCTAATCTATGGTTGGGTGGCATGTGGAACTCCCAAAACTAGTTGGCTTTTGCATTCATTAATAAGAGTTTCTTTCCCTTGGTATTTCATGTGTAAATGTATTGGCTTATATGTTGATTTGATGGTTGTTATATCCTCATTATTTCTATTGGTTATATGTTGGTTATGAGTATGCTTCATGACAATGATGATGTATGAATCTCATCATGTTTTGATTAGTAAATGAATAAATAATGAACATATGACTTAATATATGATAATGCATCTAATGTGATAAGGCATCAATGTCTCTTCATAATTATTAGATAAATATGAGACCCCTATGCTCAGATCTATTGTTATGACCTATAGAATGCATATATGTGACATGTTTTATGAAATGCATGTGACGGCTAGTAGGGGTCCAGTCAAGTCATTGATAAAATGTTTTCATTAGTACCTTTGTTTCTATGTTATTTAAAATTCTTGAAGGTTTCATGGAGTTCTGGGTAGTGGTCTGAGCCTTGGACTTGTAAAAGGTGCACAAAATCTGAAGTCATTGACTCAGAACTAGCTGAAAATATCCTAGTCGCATGCATGCCCATGTCATGGTAGCGAATGAGGCCCTATGTCAGTAAAATTTCAAGTTACCTCAGGGCTTGGTACTCTAGAAGGGTTGGTTGGCTCCTTAAGGTTTTGTAACATATGTAGAAGGTCAAATTGGTTGTGTTTTTTTTGTTCCACGTCCTTAATTGTACTTGGGGATTTGAATCAAATCATAGTAGCCTCTCATCACATGTTTACCCCAGTGAACCAGTTAACTTGGGTAAATGTGGGAGGAGGGTGTTACATCAATTTCCTGCAAATTCACCTTCTCTAGATCACATAACAAATCACTATCATCATCAAGTCCTTAACATGTTCTGCAAAAAAAATTCATATAAAAATCCTACTTCACTTATAGTGAATTCTAGAGCATACACGCATTAGAACTATTATCAATCACATAGATACACTAGAAAATCTGTGAACATAATGAAAATTCCTTTCATTAATAAAATCATGTCCATACAATTAAAAAACAATTATAGAAATGTTAATTCATGTCTTGGCTTAATCTCTCATTCATTTGGCTGTTAACTTTTCCCTTAGGCTTACATTGACTAAATACAACTTTAAAAGAAAAATAGATTTTCCTAGATCCCTAAATCACTCCCTGATTTATTCCCTAAATATCTCATAATTTATTCACTAAATATATCATAATTTATTCCATTAATCTCACATTCTTTTCAAGGCAAATTTTCTTTTTCCTTACAAAAAAATCTCTCCTATCCATTTTTCCAAAACTAATCTTATCCTAAACTCCGCACTTTTCCAGAGCTTTTGGAAATCCTATATATTTTCCAATTCATATGAGTTCTAATAAAATCATAGGGAAATACATCTAATGACTAATACTATCAATTAAAAAGACCCCTACTCTAGTTAAAATACACTTTTGACCTAGATGATCCTGCATCGCATCCTTCTCAAAAGGTTTCTCATAATAGGGTGTAGCCTTGTCTTATGCATTTGAGAGGGTGATGTTGAACATTATATAGAATAAAAAAAACATAGATTTGTCAAGTCAACTCCCTCTATACCAAAAATGGTCTCTTTGTCTCTATCCTTCATGTCATTGTTGGTGCGTCTTGGTATGCTAACCATGGCTTTATGCCTTGACAAAATGACTTAGGTAATCACATCAAGTGGGAAGAGTAGTTAATCTAGGTGCAACCAAATTGAAGTGTAGCGATGAAATATGAATTGTTCACGACAAATGTGTGGACATATAGGATATTTTAGGGCTCCCATATGCAAATGCCTCAAATTATCCTTCAACAAGCTGCCACAACTTACTACTCTGTGGAACCTTGAATCTACAATCAATCTAGTCTATACGTGAAATGTGTATGGCTATCTTTGGAAGAAAGATATATATTGTAGAGTTGGCACACATTCAAATTCAGTGGAAACACCACCCATGATTTTTCTAGCTATGCTTGGTTAGAGGTTCAATTCCTATGCAAGGACCAGCTTTCTAGAAATTTGAAATTATTTATAGCCTTTACCTTTTCCTCTAAACTTTTGTAAATCAACAAATGTGTAACTAAGATAGTAGCGAAACCCATAATGCCTAGTTGAATGCCATAACACTATATAAAGTTGAAAGTGATCTAAATAGTTAGGCAATGTTTCATTACAAGGGTTCTAATTCACTACATGCCAAATTTGTTCTCAAATGTAGGACATGGGGCCACTCCTTGAAGAATTTTCAAATGTGATTCAATATAAATGGAATCTAACAATGAGGAACTAGACTTGGATGGTGTTGATTGATAAATCCTAGCTGTTGAGAATTCACTGGATGGAGGGATCTATGAAAACTATAAATTAGTTTTACACCATCCAAAGGTACCAAGTCGAAACCGCTCAAGAAAACCTAGAAATTTTTAGAGGATATGTTATCATTCAAGTAGATTGAAACCACTCAGTCGTATCCATATATGTGGAACAATGTTACGATACCCCATTAAAAAATAATTAATAGATAAAAAATAAAGATTAAACAAGGAAGGAATCATCCACTCTAATACAATGTAAGAGCATCAATTACTCATGGTATGAATGACAATTGTAAAAGTACATAGAAGACCACCATTATATAATAATGGAGGAGGCCATATGTCAATTAGATATAGTTATTACATTTGGGAAGATACAAGTCCCATGTGAAGTCAAAAATCAATATAGTTAATTCATTAGGAAAAGAAGAACTGGAAAAGATATACTTTGACAGTGGAAACATAAAACAAATTGAAAGGTTGAACATGAAAAATTAAATATTTAGATAGTTATTGTTGAAATTGAGCAAAAATGAGAGATGCTGATTTGTCGCAATGGTGTAGAGTTCATATAAAGTCTAAGAGTGGAAAGAGAAAAAAAAAATTAATGTAATAAGAAGAAAACAATGTTAGTTTTCGTGAACATATAATGATTCAATAAGAAGAAAACTAGGTTACTTAACTTGAACAAAATGTGAAGCAAATTGCAATGAGAAGAACTGTCATTGAGAAGAAGGAACATGAAATAGTTAAGAGGAAGATAAAGGAAACCAGTTTAGAATGAAGGACATTTATGATTAATGAGTTGATATGACAAATAATGAATATTTGTGGGATTTCAGAATTATATTAGAAGTTATAAAATTGGAAAAACTCATTCAAAATAACAAATTCTAAATAGGTAAAATTAGAGAGACATTCTAAAAAATGCTAAGAATTAATAAACATCTTTGAAAATTCCATCACATTAACCTTTTATTCAAGATTTAAAAAGTTAAATACCTTGCAAAATTTTAATATTAAATCTCATAAAGTAGCATTGTGTTCAATCTTCACTAACCAAAAAAATTCCACCTACAAATCCATACTCAACCATCATTGTTCTCTTATGAACTCATCCTCTAAGGATATGGAATTGAATGTATATGTTCTTGTAATAAATAACAAACATTATTGTATTTTTGAGAGCTTGATGGAATAGTACACAATTTATAGCTGAAACATATGATCATTCACTTATGTAATCTATTTTGGGAATATAGATAGCCCATAAACTAGTAGATAAATTACACATACTTACACTTAGATAAACTACACTCCACTAGTTTTTTCTTCTTTTATAATAAGGATATCATACTCAACCTCAATTCTCCAATTGCACCTAGCATGAAAATTCATGCCTAATATGATTCTATAAAGCTATTCAACATCAACTCTCTATCAGTAACATACCTCACATAACCCAGAATAAAATATTCCCTTAAAGTAGGGAAGAAAATTATTTACATTAATCAAGTGAATCTACCTTACCTCAACCATGAACTAGTTCAATACGTTAAAATCTACCAAACATATATTATGTGAAATATTCAAAAAATACACGTGACAATCCAATGTGCACTAAATGTCCTACCAAATATGAATCAAATCTGATGATATTCTTTAACAATCTCAAATACCTATTTCCATTTACCAATGAATATCTCACATATAAATGACTATACCTATTGACCCATACAAATAATATTGCATAAAATCATTATCATTTGCACAAAATAGAAGGCCAAATCCCTCTTGCACCATGTTATGTGCTTCTCACTACCCTCTTTGGGAATTAAATCATCTACATACAAGACCAAAACTTATATATCAGATGTATCTAACAAATAATAAATGTTTTGATAGACAATAGTTTTCATGAAGACTAAATTGAAAAAATACTCATCAATCTATGATTACCAAGCAAGTGGTGCTTTATTTTATCTTACATATGGATTTGTTTAAATTTCCTAAAATGACTGGCATACAATAATTATATACAAATACCTAATAAAATAATATGCAAGAAATATAATTACCAAAATAGAACTGCACGTCTCAAATAGACAAGTGTGCCTCTCAAACAAGACAATGGTTTCATCCTATTCAAATCCCTCTCTCTATGAGAAACAATCTATAAGAAGTATAGCCTCATGTATTTCTAAACTCCCATCCACGACATACCTCACCTTATAAAATGGCATAGAATCAATCACTAACTGGTTCCCCTTTGGTATTAACATGATTTACCCAACAATGTTTAACAAAATGGGGTGATACTCTTTTACCATGGCATCTTACCACACTTGGTATTAATTTTCCTCCTCTAAAATATGATACTTTGCATAAATAATGGAACAAATTAGTGAAAAATAACTTGCAAACTTTTTAGGAGTAGGGCTCACCCGAAAAGGACTATTTAGAGCTTCAAAAAAAATTATGAAGCTTGTAAGGTCAAGGTAATCATACAAGTTTCATAGTTCTTACGAGTGGTAAATAAGATCTACTATTGCATTGCAACCTTTTGATTTTACTTTTATTTCCTTGAAATCCATGTATAACCATTTAGGATGATAATATTTTATCCACCTTCAAATTTGTTAGGATATTATTGAGACTTATAGGACTATGCCTCCTCATCAGCGTTCGCATCTCAACTTATTGTTATCTATCACTATGATAGAATGTAGACCTTACAAGCTTAGGAGGACCCACTATGGCCAAAACAAACTAGATAGTTCAAAATTAATCATTTTCTTCTATTTAACATGAATCTATACAAGTCCATGAGTAAGAGCACAATTGGAAAAAATCATGTTGACAAGCCCTTGTGTATCCAACTGATTGGAAGTTCAATCCCATCTAGCATGTCTCACTAGCTAAATTTACTAAAAAAAGAAAACATGAATGTAAGCAAGACTCCTAAAACTTATTTTAGCTTTAATTAGTCAAATTATAGCCTCAACAAGGAATAACTAAACCTCATCACGATCATAAAGCTATTTTGTGTGTACTTGAAAGTAGGAAAGTAGAGTAGTTAGTCAAGAAACAACATTAGCAATAGTTTTCATCAAGATACAATATTTTCAAGAGAAATAAATGTTTCAAGTTCTACATTGTATTGAAATCTTATTTAAATTTTTCAAACTTATTGAAATTTGTTTCAAGAATCAACAACACTTAGCCCTAAAAAGAAAAATTACTCATAGAATTGATATTCTTCTTGAGGTCTCTCTTCCCAAAGTAACTTTTTTATCATAGTAAAAAGCCACAAGTTCATGAAATTGTAACAAAAATCGAAGATTTGTTTATGTAAAGGCTTAATTAAACATATCAATTCTACACTTGCATCACCAATTTTGTTTGCGCTTAAAAACTATGGAACCTGGCATCTTTGTATTGACTCTAGGGAATTAAAAAAATCACCATAAAAAATATATATCCATTTTCACCCATTAATGATTTGCATGATCAACTTGAAGGTGCTCAATTATGCGCCAAAATTGTCAAAAGGAGATCATCAAGTCATAGTTCAAGCAGAAAATACTCAAAAGAAAACTTCCAAAACAAACATGGGTCTCTTTGAATGGATTGTTATTCCTTTCGGGCTTACCAATGCCCTTACTACATCTTTGAGATTAATGAATGATCTATTAAGGGATTCTATTGAAAACTTTGTTATCATCTATCTAGATTATATTCTTGTCCTTTCTAGGCCTTAGAAGGCTTATCCCCAATCCTTAGAACTAGTTTTTATGCTTCTTGAACAAAATCAACTATATACAAATGTTTCAAGTTATACTTTGCACAAACTTCAATCTCTTTCCTTAGATTCATCATTGATGCATCTAGAATCCATGTGGATCCTCTCAAACTGTAAGTACTTTTCAATTATGCCACTCCAAATCTAATAGAGTTAAGGAAATTCAATGGACTTGCCAATTTCTATCACAATTTTATCTATGAATATTGATAAATTTCTTTCCCTCTGCATCAATTGACTCAAAGCAATGTTTTTTTCAAATTTGAAGGAAAATATTCTAAACATTTTTGTTGGTTAAAACATCAGTTGTGTTATGCACTAGTGGTTTTAATATCATATCTTATATATATTTGAGATAAAGACAAATGCCTTACTATTTGTATTTGGAGTAGTTTTAATGAATAATGGCTATTTGGTAGCTTATAATTCAGAGACATTTTCATATACCAAAAAAAACCATTCTACATATGATAAAGTATTATTTTCCTTGGTTCACACTATCAAATATTGGAGACTCCACATATGATAAAATATCATATTCCTTGGTTTACACCATTAGATATTTGGAAACATTATCTTATGGGTAAAGAAGTAGCAATCCATATCGATTATTTACCTTTGAGGCTTATTCAATCCTAAAACAAAATTGAAGAAACTTGTCATGTGAAGTAGACATCATATTTACAATAGTTTCCTTTAGAAATCAAGTACCAAAAGGGTATTACAAATAAAGTGTATAATTATTTGAAAGAAGCACCTTTACTTGATTCTTTACAAGTTCGTACCACTTCATACCATAGATTTCCAACCTGTGATTTAAATTTCTAAATGATGTAGATTTTGGATACATTTACGAGATTCTTCAACATCCAAATTCAAATTCATCAAAGTTAGTTCCTTTACATCATTTTCATGTCAAATCTAAAATATTGTTATATAAGTTTGAGAAGTTATGTGTACCCAATCACTACCGAGACCTATTGAAAGCAGCACATTCCTATAGGGCGATCATTTCATCAAGTAGGACACTCTCCATAATCTTTAGTAGTTCTTCTACAATCCTCACGTGCAGTGAGATGTTATTCATTTATTAAGGTAATGTGCAATATGTTCTTCATCCAAACCAACTAATAAAAACAATAGGTTAGTTTTCCTTTGCCAATTCTTTCTTGTCCTCGGAAAGTATTTTTCTTGATCTTGTTAGTGGTTCCCATGATTTTATATCATCATAATCGCATCTTCATGACTGTCAATAGAAGATGTTTAGGCTTCTCTAAAGGTAGAGAATATGTTTATGTTAGTTTTTAATAAGTAGGTTTACACACACGTATGTTTTCTTTGAAAGTTAAAAAAACAAAAAACCATTTCGATGTTAACAAGTGTGCAAACAAAAAAATATACATATACGAGCATTTATGACACCAACAAATGTATCTCTGGATCCTTTTAACTATTTTAAATGAATTTAATTCCGCAATAATATATTTAAAATTACAATTATATATATATATAAAATACCAATAAACATCAATTTTATAAGAAAGATCAAAATACGTTACATATATATTATAGTTATATTTAAATAAAAAATTGGTAAATACCAATAAACATCAATTTATAAGAAAGATCAAAATACTTATTCTACGAAACATTTCATTAGGTTAAAATTAAAAAAATAAATAAAAAAATTAACTATATTATAATTATAGTTTAAGTATGGGGTTTACGCAGTGCATTATATTAAATATCATTTTGGGATTCAATTGCGTTAAGTAAGTCATTCACGTATGACCATTTCCATGAGAGGTAGTCGTCACTCACTAATTTCTCATGATTTGTTTTTTAATAGTTCACTTAGCACTCATTGCATGCAGTGATGCTCACAGGGGTGAAGAAGTGGGATTGAAACTAGTGAAATGTGGAGAACGAAGAAGTGGGATTGAAACTAGTGAAATGTGGAGAACGAATCACGTAGCATCAATCATCACTTCCGGGGCTTGCACCCGGTAGCCAGGACTTCCCAGGAGGTCACCCATCCCAGATCTCCTCTGGCTCAAGCGCCACTTAACTGTGGAGAAACTCACAGTTAAGTGCGCTTGAGCCAGAGGAGATCTGGGATGGGTGACCTCCTGGGAAGTCCTGGCTACCGGGTGCAAGCCCCGGAAGTGATGATTGATGCTACGTGATTCGTTCTCCACATTTCACTAGTTTCAATCCCACTTCTTCACCCCTGTGAGCATCACGCGATGCAATGAGTGTTAAGTGAACTATTCAAAAAATCATGAGAAATTAGTGAGTTACGACTACCTCTCATGGAAATGGTCATACGTGAATGACTTACTTAAAGCAGTTGAATCCGAAAATGATATCTAATATAATTATAGTTTTAATTATTATTATTGGTATTAATTATTAAGTAAATTTTCTATTTAAAATTACATAATTTCACGACATCGATCAGATTTTTACTTCTTTGAGATTTTCTCCTTATATGGG